>CAJDSM010057051.1:0-12350 GCA_903981925.1 Ostrea lurida | reverse complement strand
ATATTGTTTGACGCCGTGATGCCAGGCTATAACAAGAAAAAACAACCTACGATCAATAATTAAAAGAAAAGATAACGAACAGTGATCAATCTCGTAAGTCTCAAAGAGAATGCAAAACAAGAGTCGGTCAAACACGGACCCCTGGACACACTAAATTAGCCGTTCAGCTTGCCATATAAATTCTGGATACAGTAGTACATGTATGCATGACATGTATACCTAAATCAGGTCATTGAAACTTACATGTAACTTCTAAGTCGCCACGCACGAAAGGAAGACACATTTTCAGGCTTCGAAGGCAGACTTACTGTTGTATACGTAACAGCATGGGTACCCACAGGAACATCACTTTTACATGGGTTTTGTAGATTTGAACTTACTTTCTTGCCAATTACAGAAAAGGATTGAGTACAAGTAAATTGTATACTTTAATTTGTAATATGCATCAAGGGATTAAGTCACGAATTGTACATGTCAGATAATAAATTTTCAGATTATTGTATGTGTAATAACGGCCTTCGTCAAGGCGAGAACTTATCACCGTTTTTATTTTCATTATATTTGAATGATGTGGAAGGTTTAGAAATAAATAATGCCACAGGTTTAGAAAATCAAAGTAATGATGTTACGGATACACTGGGAATGTACTTCAAACTTTTTTATATTGTCATACGCGGATGATACGGTGTTGATTTCGGAGACCCAAGATGGATTATAATCATAGTGAGCATTGTAAAAGATGGAAATTAAAGGTAAATGCAGAGAAAACAAAAATAGTTGTATTTTCAAAGGGAAGACTACCAAATTATGATTTTAAATTTAATTTACATAAAGTAGAGGTAGTTGATGAATTTGTTTATCTTGGAGTAATTTTTAATAGAAACGGTGGTTTTGTAAACATCAAGAAAATTGCTCAGAAAGGACTAAGGGCTATTTTTGAAATTTTAAAGAAGGGGATATTACATACACTATCAATAAGTTGTCAGTATGGTCTTTTTAGTAGAATGTTAAAGCCAATTTTAATGTATGGGTGTGAATTTTGGAGTTATAGTAATTATGAACGTCTAGAAAGGTTTGTAAGTTATTATTGAATTTAAAACGTTCGACCCCAAATTATATGATATATGGTGAATTGGGAGCTTATCCACTTTATGTTGATGTACAATCAAGGATGTTCAACAATTGGTACAAGGTTGCTTTCTCAATCGAGAATAAATTTTCAAATATTATGTATTAATTTTGCAAAAGCAAATTCATGCAAGGTTCTTGTTTATCTAAGTGGATGTTTTATATGAAAAATATTTTAGATAATCTAGGTTTCGGTAATGACTGGTATTTGAATGAATAACTTAATTTTGACTGTTTTAAGAATACAATTTTAAACACAACGAATTTGTGATCAGTTTGAACACACTTTGCATTATAATGTATTCAATTCATCCAAAGGAGTTTTCTATCGTATAATAAACGATAAGTTTTGTTTTGAAAATTACCTCGATATGCTTGACCCTTCATAAAGAATAGCCGTATGTATATTTCGTACATGTAATAATAAATTTCTATCGAGTGGGTAATGGTATGGCATAGACAAATCACAAAGATGTTACTTTTATTAATGAAAATGAGATTGGTGATGAATACCACCACTATCTATTAAATGTAGATTTTATATGATTAGGAATCAATACATTAGGTGGAAAAAAGGTCATCACCAATGTAATAATAGTTAGATCGATTTTAATTCTGATAATATTGTTAATCTAAGAAAACTAAGTAAATTTTTTGAAAGTTATTCATCCAACTCGTATATAGTATTGTTTCAGTTTGTACACATGTATACTGTTAATTTATCATATACATATTTGTATGAATACTTGTGTATATCTTCTCAATACCTTTGTACAATTGGTAAAGAGAATAAAGTAATTGAAGTACATCTAAAACTTAGATAAATTTAGGACTTACGAGATTGATCACTGTTCGTTATCTTTGCATAATTCTCAATTACACATGCCATACAATGCATAATGGACTAGTTTAAAAATATTCATTAAGTATGAGACAAGACAGATAACATACATGTATGTATATAGCTTACATTGTTGCATATTTTGATTAAATTACATATTAATTTGAAGGAAAATTAAAACGAACACTACCACGTACGTATTTTTCAACAAATACACACACACAGAGAGAGAGAGAGAGAGAGAGAGAGAGAGAGAGAGAGAGAGAGAGAGAGAGAGAGAGCATCTGACTACGTCGATTATCATCGGATGGTAGATCTAACTCACGGTCGGAATCGCTAGGGCTTATTTTTATCTTCCGTGAAACGCAAACTCTGAAAAAGTTGCTTGCGTCTAAATGCGTATTCTGGTGGTAAGAGGCCTAGTAACAACGATGTGCAGCTGCTATTTGGTTTATTTTTAGTGAATAAGTATCAACTTCCCTTCCGATTGAATATTGATAAATTATATACTGAGATTATATTGATATTTACACTTCTATTGATTTTCACTACCTGTTGATTTTTTTCACTGCCGATATCGCAGTTTGACTTTTCCATAAATGTTTGGTTTATCTGGCGGAAGCATATTAGGGGAAGATTAAAAAAAAAAGCGAAAGTCTCCCCTCTTCCAGGAGGAAACATATTGTTTTTGCACTATTCCTGGCTGTCTGTCTGTACGAAAATCTCCGTGAACGCTTCTCCCCTAAACGCTTATAAGATAGACTTGAAACTTTGTAACAGTGCTTCCTTGTCATGCTTGTAGATGTGCATATTGTCGGGACAGGAAGGATCCAAATTGACATGTATTTTCCTTCAAGTTAGAGTGGATCCAACAGGGCATGGAAAGGTGTATATAGCGTTGTGAGACGCTTCTCCTACACCGGTATCAGATAGCCTTGTAACTTTGTACAATGCTTCTGAATTTCCATTTGTAGATGTGCATATTGATCCAACTACTTCTTCTTGAAGTTGTTGGTGGGATCATCAGGGGTGGAGTGTGTAATCATAGCTTGTGAACACTTCCCTTCTACATAGTCTATCAGATAGTCTTGAGACTTTGTACTTTGCTTCATTGCCAAGCATATTGTCANCTCCTTCTACATAGTCTATCAGATAGTCTTGCGACTTTGTACAATGCTTTATTGCCATGCATATTGTCAGGACAGAATCGAGGATCCAATTATTTTCCTTCAAGTTTTGGGGGATTCAACAGGGGTGGAGGGTATAGCTTGTGAACGCTTCTTCTCCTATATAGCTTGTCAGGTAGATTTTACATTTGTTCAATGCTTTACAGCTCTTTGTAGATGTGCACATTATCTAGACATGAGGATCCAATAATTCATAAGTTATGGTGGATCTAAGAGAGGTGTGGATGTAAAATAGCTTGCGAATACTAATCCTATACAGATTATCAGATAGACTTGGAACTTAATTTGTATTATGCTTCAATGTGCATATTATCAGGACAGGAGGATCCAATTGTTATCCTAAGTTTTATAGCAGATCTAAGAGGGATGTCGATGTATAATGCTTTTGAACATTGCTTTTTCTATATGGCTTATTGGATAGCTTTGTAATTTTGTTCAATACTTTTTCATCATTTCATGATGTTCATATTGACTTTGAACTAGGGATATAATATTTTCTTACAATTTACAATGACCCGTGGGAGTCCGGGTTAGAATAGGTCCCCAGCATCCCCTTGCGTGTCGTAAGAGGCGACTAAATGGGGCGGTCATTCGGATGAGACCGGAAAAACCGAGGTCCCGTGTCACAGCAGGTGTGGCACGAAAAAGATCCCTCCCTGCTCAAAGGCCCTGAGTGCCGAGCATGTGGTCTTATAAAATTGAAAAATTCCTATCCTGCATCCATATCCATGCAATATTCTAGCACGTGTCGCCATGTTTTGTTTTACCTATACCGATGTCAAATGGATTTCCATTGGTTGGGATATGATATATAAATATCGAACCAATCAACGCGTGTAGCGAACAAGAAAATGTAGTTTAAAAAGTAAACCAAAACCGAACCGAAATCCGGAAAATGCAAACCGAATCGAACCGAATGAAAATTTACCGCGGTTAACCGATTTTCCGGTAATCCGTGATAGCCGTAGTCAAAGGTCAAGTGCACTGGACATCAAAATAGCAATATGGTTTCCGGGCTATAGAGCATTATCCTTTCTACCTAGAGTCATCATATCATACATATGGACTACCCAAGGGAATAAATTGTTCTTTATTGAATTTGGGGTGACCAAAGGTTAAGCACGCTAGACATTAAAACAGCAATATGGTTTCCATCTAAAATTTGTAATTTTGAAAGATGATAACGTGTGAACAATAGATTCCATATTGAGGCTTAAATGCAAAATATGAGAAGTCCTAAATGGGCAATGATACTCAGGTGACCGAACAACGTTAAGACCTGAGGGCCTCTTGTTATCATATTCCATGGAAGAGGAAATATTATGACCGAAAGAGGTATTAGGAGATGTTAACCCAAATAAGCTTCTGCTACTGTATTTTAAGTATCTCTTTGGACTTTACACTACGCAGAGGACAGGAAAACCTGGAATTTGCGGCAAGGTAACAGATCCCAGATTTAGATTTTTTTTTAATTACCACAGATAATTATGATACGTTTAAAGGCAAATCAAGAATGATCGAAACAACAAAAAGTGAGTAAAATTTATTGGAAGTGTATACAAAACACAATTTTACTAGCCGATTGAATTGTAAACTTGTTTTGAAAAAATACATTAAGCAAGTGTCCACTTCAGACAAATGTTGATGCTTTATAAATACCATGAACTATGAACATGATTGCTTCAGGACCTGTGAAGACGGGTCGGTAAAGCTAGTCTCGGAAATAAATTTATAGTTGATCAAAAAGATGGTGTTATCTTTCCATATACATGTATATGTCTTCAAGTTACCGCGATCAACACGGCTATATGAATAATGCTTTATATCTGCGTCCGCTGAAAAGTTATACAGAAGATATCACTGTGACACATCGTTACTCTGATCCAACTATTCCATAACGTTTGATCCAACTATTCCTTATGGGGATTAAACATTGGAGAAACCAAAGGATGTATATTTGATTTTATACCCTCTATAAGCAAAAGTACTCAAAATAAGCAAGTCTTTGCACTGTCGGAATGGCATAAGCATAGTTCATGCTACAAATAAAAATCAAAGATGCACCATTTTTTTCAAACACCTTGGCACTTATCTTTTGGCAATGACAAAAACAGTCATATTTTTTTTCATATAACTTTTGTTCTTTTGAAGCTCCCGAGCTCTTATTAAAACTTATTTTAGAGAAAAATTACTTTGTTACGTACTTTTCATGCAAAACATTAATGAAATGATCCACCAAAAAGCATGTAATTTTATCATTTTTTAATGTAACGAGGATGCAAAACTTATTCTAGGTTGAGTAACGTATGCTACAACCTTCTTATCAAGGCATTTGGTAAATCATTATTTTTGGCTAATTTTCAGCATATTTAAAAATAAAATTCGCATGAGCCGAGCTGCTTTTAGCGGGGCTTATTGCCCAACATTTGTTTTTATTTTATTTTTTTTGTCATCTCAATGTTTCATATCATAAACACTAAAAACAACCAAGAAACACTCTAATGTCATCTGGGGGAATAAAATACTAGTAGATCCCTTTCTACGTAACATAGGCTCAGGTATAAAACTATATTAACGTGAACGATAGTGTCCGCTTTATAAGTCATTGTATCAAATCTGCATTGTTAAAAAATGAGTTATTCTCTTAGAAATGAAAGGATTAAAATCCACCTCCAATTTACATTTGTAATTTCCGTGTTCATAATCTATATTTATCTCCTCCCCTCGCGGAGGGGATAAAGCTTGCTGTCGTGCGGCTGGATGTTTGTCTGGAAACCCTTGTGAACAGCTAGGACATTCATCAGAGGATCATCAAACCTTTCACAAATTGCTGCCCATGGAGAGAGGAATTGAAACGTTATTGATTTTCAAGATCAAAGGTCACTATGACTAAAATTTTTGTGAACAGGATTGGAAGATTTGATTTGATTGATTTTTTTTGTTCCGTGAGAAATACTTCACTCATATTGAGACTTCACTATTGCCAGTGTGGCTGCAAATTTAAACCTATCTAGCAGCAGTGAGGTTCTTTTGCGTGCCACACATATTGCGACATGGGACCTCTGTTTTTAAGGTAAATATCCAAAAACCCGTGATTCTCACTTTCTAATTGCCGAGCTTCTTGGCGAAGGGAGCAATCGCTACCTATTTTATGTCTTAGGTTGACGCGACCGGGTTGCGAATGCGGGGGCTCAGAACGCACGTTGACCTCCGAAAACGAGGCGAGAGTTCTACCACTGATACACCGAGATACAGCAATTCATCAGAGAATCATCAACTTTCCACAAAGTTGTTCATGGAGAGAAGATGGAACTTTAGCGATTGTCAAGGGTCAAGCGGTCACTATTGACTGACTACGGACTAAAATTCTTGAGAAACAAGATAGAAGACATAAATTCATTCAGAGAATCATTAAACCTTTCACCAAATTTGCCCATGGAGAGTGAATGAACCCTATTGATCTGTCAAGGTCAAAGTCATTATTGACTGCCTCAATATCTTTCGTGAACATGATAGAAGACATACTGTAACAAATTCAACAGAGGATCAATCAAATCTTCATAAATTGTACCATGGAGTAGAGAGGATGAAACTATATTGGTTTACAAGGTCAAGTCCACTTATTGCGAATTTTTTTTTTTTACAAATTTTTGTGTTGCGAGGGAAATTCTACACTTGTTGTTGCCTTGCTTTACATTGCAAGTTTTCTCGGTTATCTAACATCATAAGAAATCAAAGCGTTACACCCTAAAGAGGTTAAGCGATTTTCAATGAAAAGATGAAAAGCTTTTAATATCTATTAACAATTGATTAAGTAGGTGAAATTAAAGTTTTTCATCATAAAGAAGCAAACCGGTCCGCTAATGGTCAGTGGTAGAACTTCTCGCCTCGTGATTGGTAGTCATGAGTTCGAAAACCCCGTTCGCGCCAAGGCCGCGTCAACCCTTAAGCGTTTAAAATAGATCGTGATTTGCTCCCTTTGCCAAAGAGCTCGGCATTTATGAGTGAGAATTTACGGGTTCTTTCGGATATGACCTTAAAACGGATACTGCCGATGTCGCAGCAGGTGTGGCAGTAAAGAACCCTCACTGCTAAAAATCGCAAGTGTTAAGTATAGGTCTAATTTTGCGTCCTTCACCGGCAACGGTGATGTCTTCATGTGAGTAAAAATCTCAACAAGGAAAAGGGAAACAAATCAATCAAATCAATATTTAAAGAAGCATAAGCATGCTTTAATCATTAATACTTCCAGGTTTATACCTAGGGACCTTATGTTTAAAATACAGTAGAAAGGGTCTAATTCATTTCAAGATTTTTGTTTTTTTTACCATAAGGAGTGTATTTTTGGTTGTTTGGTGTTTATGATTACGAATGCAAACATTGAGATGACAGAAATTAAAAACAAATGTTCAATAGCCCGCTAAGCCCTCAGCTCATGCGAAATTTCATTTTAAATATGCTTGAAATTAGCCAAAAATAAAGATTTACCAAATGCTTGATAAGAATTGGTTGTTACATACGTTACTCATCCTTAGAATAGTTGCATCCTACGTTACATAAAAAAAACATTACAAATTACATGGTTTTCGTGGATCATTTCATTCAATGTTTTGCATGAAAGCTACGAACAAAAGTATTATCTTTTTTAATAGTTGATAGGAGCTCGGGAGCTTCAAAAGAACAAAAAAGTAATATTCCAAAGGTTTTACGTTTTTTGTTAATTTGCCACAATAAGTGCAGAGTGTTGGAAATGGTGCATTCTTTCGATGTTATTTGTAAGCATCAATAGATAGTTATGGCATTCCGACAGTGGCAACGATCTTGCTTATTATTGAGAACATTTGCTTTTTAAGGTATAAAATCAAATACCACGGTTCCTCTGGTTCTCCCAATGTTAAATTCCCCATACAGAAGTTGGATCCGACGTGACGGAATAGTTGGATCACAGTAAACGATTGTGTCACGGTGGATATGTGGTTATGCTGCTCAAACAATTTTGGACGATATAAACTAGCCTGCCGTTGCTCAACATTGTGTTTAAAGACAGGGGGTTTTTCATAAATTCCGTAAATCTTGCTATTCCTTGGAGTATCCGCTGCTACACGCTTTGTATGAAAAACAGGTATTCATTTAAAGTGCACCGCTGAGGTCATAGGTCAAATGCGGTTTCCAAAACTACAAAAAAGGACAATTTCTTGGTTTTGAAACGATTGTACTATGTGAAGTTGCTCTAAGGACAAGAACGGTTTCAAGGGTTTCAAAGTCTGATTGCCTGGGGCAATAACGGAATGTGAATGTTTTACTTGCAAATGATTTCAGAATCCTACGCATTGTTACTACAGTACCATTATATTTGGCCAATCACCAAAATAAAGGAAGGCATGACAACGAAGTTCAATTCCTGAATAGTAATGGGGCGCCTAATTTTAGTAGAAAGTAACGTCCACAGTTGGATTTGTATCCCACTTGACAAAAATTTGGAATATTCAAAAATTCACCGTTTACTGATTGCTTACAAAGCCATTAGATATTCCCTTGTACCCGCTAGAGGAAAACTGTGCATGGGTATATATGTAAGTTTCATGTTCCCGTTTATCTCTCGCGCGGAAAATAAAGTTTTCCTTTACAGGAACTGATCTTAGTTAAATTTTTGGAAAATGTATTTTTTAAACTACATGTATATAATACTGTATGTTGCATGGGTTGGATATAAAAATAATCAGAGTGGAATTTGGAAGTCAAAATCAAACTATTAGAGTTTAATGCATTGCATTACGAAAAGTTAGAAAGTGCATTGTATTACATGTATTATGAACATTACATTGAGGCTTTGTTATTTGTTTTTACTCGCTAATCCATGCCAATTGGCGTTTTGTTTGTTCGACGTTTCGATATATTGACGACGTTTTAATGTTGATTCAATATATCCCAGCAACTTAGAAAACCAACGACAACACAAGGTCTTTCATTGTCTGCTTCGCACTTGGATATTTTATTAAACATAGGACCACTAACAGCAAATAACAATTCAAACTTTTGACAAACGGGATTGATTTCAGCTTCTCCATTCGTCAACAATTCCATTATTATGTAGCAATATTCCATCATCACCTGTATAGGTGTGTATGTCTATCAACTTATTCGATACGCAAGAGGCTTGTTCTGTGTGATGATCAGTATTTTTAATGGAGGCAAAGCTACCTACAACAAGTTTTTGTTGCAGGTGTGTTTCATCAGTCACATTTTAGAAGCAGCCATTTCGCAATTTCTATGGTTTTATTAATAATTGTTTAGTTTGACATAATGGACTGTCATTGGGGTCAAATGTTGGTGATGTGTTCATAGCAATTGTTAAGCCGTTTTTATCATTATGCTGATTTTAACTACGGATCCACTCCCTTTTACCTGATTCGCAACGAAGTACAATGGGTTCACGGCGGGTGTGACCGGTTGGACAAGGGGATGCTTACTCCTCCTAGGTACCTGATCCCAACTCTGTGTGTCCAGGGGTTACAGTTGTTTTGCTATTTGTTTTTGTATTCTATTGGACTTACGAAGATTGATCACTGTTCGTTATCTTTACTTTACATTTTCCAGATAAACAAATAATGCCATATTGGATACACAATACGTCAGTTCCTATACAGAGTTTAGAACATTGGCAAATTACATCTTTAGTTTAATGCATATCTTATTCATTACATTTAAAGTATCTAAACCAATAAACGTCCTTCACAGTTCTATAATATTACAAAGAATACTGGATCAGATATATACAAATAAGACATATACAAATGTTTGAAATGTGAAAAGTTACATGTACATCTAAAAGACATATTTCATGCACTACGTTTAAGGATATATGAATGCTTTAAAGGTCATGGGAGACTGGATTCTAAACAACACTTTTTCTCCCCGTTAAATATAAAACTTTGTCTGCATATTACTCCTCATAAAAATTATTTTTAAAATTAACGACGTTATTTACCCTAAGAATCGAAGTGCAAAGGTACTCAAAATGGAAATCGTTACCCGATTATCGTTCCTTGATTCTCCGAAATTTGTGACGTCACAAGAGACCACAATCTGTATAGTGAATCAAAATAAACGCATGCACAGACGATGTTATCTCGCAATTTGAGGAGTTTTTGGATGAGGGACCCCGAGTTATTTTATGAGGCATCTCACAGTGAACCCATACTTAAATACAACTTTACCAACTAATTTTTCATTGGTGGACGAACAAAAAGGACTGTCAAGATCCTAAGTAATTCATCCGAACCTGTGTCAAATAATTCCGACTGGCTGATGGAAGATGATTGATTGATTATTTGTTGTTTTCGTCCCGTCGAGATTATTTACACTCATTATTGAGACGGTCACCATTGTTCGGTTTGAAGGGCGCAATTTAGACCTTTATGCTAGCACCCATGGCTGTTCAGCAATGAGGGTTCTTTTAGCGTGCCACACCAAAGACCCGTGATCATTCTTTACTTCTAAATGCCGAGCGAGGAAGACATGATACTTTTCAGGGCAGATTTATTATTTCTATTCTAAGCCCAGGAACGTAGCATTATTTTTCTAATAGCATAGCGGCGATGGGAGGGGGCGGGGGCCAAATTTTGACGAATTTTGCCAATCTTCAAAAATCCTAAATCGGGACGGTGGGATGGGCGTTGGAAGGATTTAATAAGCTAAAAACTTGCCCTCAAACAATTTTCTCCAGCCTTCCGATATTATTTATTTTTTTTTTTATTTCGGGGAGAGAACAAAATTAAGGACCTCTTAAAAAAAATGGTAAAAAATGCTTTGCTGATAGGTTCAATTCATATTTCATTCGTTTCACTACCACTATTCAAAAACTATTCAACGACATAATCTATATAATCGGGATTATCATATATTCCAAGCGGAGAGAGGTGATACCATAAAACCATGCATTACATAATATACATATTCAATATAAAAATGGCATTTGCAGGGAAAGAAAAACAGTGGAGACTGGGAAACACGTACCAGCCGGGTTAGTAACCCCCCCCCCCCCCCCCCTAAAAAAAATCAATTCATATCTTAATTTTCCTCAGAATAAATTATTATTACATTTAAGACAACAGAAAACAAACGTGCCAGATTAACATCGTTGTGATCTGATCTTAGGGAGAGAGAGAGAGAGAGAGAGAGAGAGCTGATACATGTACGTATATATGTAGTTATACATTCAGGAGCTGGCTGATACATGTACGTATATTGCTAGTAAACATTTAGCTAACTGAATAAACACAAAACGTTAGTGGACTGCAGGGGAAAATCCACTTTGATTTACTTGCAAAATAGCACATTATTCTAATTTCTTCTTGCATATCCCTCTAGATATTCAAGGTTTAGCTGCATCCAGTCCACGAGCTTCCCGTGCACCACATTCAGTTGCACGAAGGAACTTAGCACTTTTAAAATTGAAAAAGGGAATTTTGAAATATTTTTAAATATCTGCAACGACGAAAACGAAACTTATGTTATTCTTGATATCAATGTGCTTGGTGACTTTCGTTTTTTTGTTTTTTTTAATTTTATTTACTCTTCATCACCAGAAAAGTATGTTTACAATCGTAAACAATGCTATGAGATCATTTATTCCAGCGAAACAAAACAAAGGTTACATTGAACTTGGATGACCACCCGACGATTTCTATAATGAACTCCGATTATTCATTTTCAAGCCGAAACGAAAGGGGGGGGGGGGAGGTCTGATTATGCAACTTACAAACCAAACGTTTAGATCTATTTCTCTTTATTAATTAATTTACTTATATCTGTATAAATTAGACTTTACAAAATTGATTCAAAAGGGCTTCCACATGACTATTTTTATACAGTTGATAAATTAATTTAATTAGAGATCGAACTAGGCCTGTAAATGCGCAAAAGTTGACGTTTTTGGAGGATTTTCCCCGTTCTTAGGCCATGCCGTTGCAGTAGTAAGTCCGTAGTCGAAAACTAGTTGGAACTATTTTATTTCTATATATCCACTGGTTTCCCAAAGTAGGTTACGAAACCATCAGCTCCGTTAATTAATAAATATTAATGTCAATACATGTAACTTCAGAGTTTGAATTCTGCGTCGATTTTTGAAGTGATTCGGTGTAAATTTCGCAACCCCAAATTCGTTTTTGAACGTCGGATCCCTGGATCTCTCT
>CAJDSM010057031.1:10000-15903 GCA_903981925.1 Ostrea lurida | reverse complement strand
TTATCGATAGGTACAGACGTAAATAATTAGTGCATAAATTGACTACAATTTTTTAAATGAAAACAAATATTAATAAAGACTTAAAACTAAACACATTCAACATACATATTCAAGTAAATATATATCATTATGTCTATGCAATTAATACATACTTTCTTTGATTACCGTCAGTGTCGCCAATCGTAAGATCGTTTCGAATTGCAGATAAAGAGCAGGAAAAATACAATAATTTTATTCATCCTGGTGTAATTTTTATTTTAGTTTAAAAAAAAATTTTACACTCATTCTTCCATTTTTTTTTGATGCGCACACATACATAGACTAAGGTTTTTCCAGATGTTTTTCCCCCAAAGTGGGGGGTGCGCAAGATAACACAGAACTCTGAAGCTCGCGCACATACATGAGATTTTACGGGTAATTAAATATTTAAAAAAAATCACAACAAACATGCCTATTCATTTGATTTATAGATATATCATTTCTTTTGTTTCAATGGGGTTTTTTTAGTCCCAAAAACTGGACTTCCAGTTCCAACTTCCTACAAGCTAGCTCCTCAATTTTCCTTTTCAGGTCAGGCCCGGGGTGTTTGCTTTTAACTTCAGAGGCCGAAGTGGAAGACGTGCTGTACATTAATGGAATTGAAGGTTCTTGAGCAGGTACTGTGGCTATTAGAGGAGCAGACTCAAGAATGTGAGGATGAGTACCAGGAGGGCCCTCAAAGACATTCATTCTCCTGTGATGAAAAGAGAAATGCTTACTTGTATTTTGATTTATATGAATGATTTGATGATATCAAATTGATGTTAAATTTGTACAAATCAAAATATAGAAAAGACAATAGTCTGCCATTGAATTATAACATGATGTTTTATCAAAACTTTTTGGCACACATAGAAATAGTTGTGCTTAATTGTTAATTCACTTACACAGATCCCTCAGTTGAGTACATCAGGTTGTAGCTGAGCAGTGTCAATATTCTCCCCTATACCCATTGGGCAAGTGTTTTGTACTCCAATTACACTTGTAACAACTTCAGCTACAACACTCTACCAAAAAAAAGGATAATATATTAAATGTTATACAATGGGTAGATATTGCTACAAACTGTCACTTTTTTCATACCGGATTTATAAAGTGCTAAATGAGATATAGAATAAATCTTGTGCAATGCATATTATAAAAGAATGTACACTCACAGGCATAAAACATTATTTGGGGGGGGGGTGCATTACCTGATGAAATGTTCCATTCATTTCTAAACTGGATATAATAAGTTAATGATTGCTGAATATTCAACAATATCATGTGAATGCTGTTATGATTCTAAATCTTTTCATATGATTAAGAAATCGTAGTAGACAGCTGGGGTCGAAAGTACTAGGGGTTGAAACGACTTGTGACCGAAATGAGAGACCAAAATGAACGAACGCAGTTACAAGTATTTATGAAATGAATTAAATCAAAGATTTGTTTGGATGGTTTACGCATGTTTATTCCACTATCTTAATACGGTGCATACGTTTGTTTTTTTTAATACATGCAACTACCAACACTCGTGTATATAGAGCTAGGCCTCTTGAAAAATTATTTTCACCTTTACTTGCAATTTCAATAATCAACTTACCTGTACCAGTAATTATGCGCATGTGGTTGGAAATCTCCATTTGTTGTTATTGAGAAGATATTAATTGTACTCTTGAAAATTCACTTTGAACAACTGCCGTTCGGGTTGACACAACGCTCATCAAGTTTAGCACGAAGTTTATAATACGCGATCTCCTCCCATGCCTTTGACTTCATTTGAGAGGCTTAGCTCCCCTCTCACTGTGCCTTAACAATAGTAGTGAGGGCCAAGGACTTCACACTACTCCAGTTTGGTTACTTTCTGTTTTTTCCTTCCACGTGTTTATGGTTTCGTCTGCGAAATTTGACAAATATGACGTAAACATGTCAAAAATACTACCTCCATCGCGCAAGAGTTCCAGATTATGCTATGCTTTGCTAGGGTAACACAACTTAAGTTTTCTAAATTACTAAGAACTGTACTTAACTAAGAACGGTGCTTAACTTTTTTATGAATGTATACTTAAGTTTTTTCTTAACTAAGAATTTTTTTTGTACTTAAGTAAGAAAATTCTTAGAATCTTTATGAATCCCGGCCAAGGTCACCTGAAGATCGATATCATTCTGTACAGACAGTAGGACCAGTTGCCCAAAGATGTTTCGATCTGTGTCATTTTGTTCTTCACCTCGGCATTTGCGAATGTTTTTAGTTTGTTCTGTTTGATAGGGTTGTGGAAGGCAACGGTTTGAGTAACCAATTCTGTCCTGTATGAATTCTTCTATATTGGCCTTGCCAATTTTGCCAGCATTCAGCAAGTCTGCAGCCACGTCTGGTTTGGCAGGAACTCCACTTGATAAGCAATACAACTTCGCACAACGTTCTGTTTCGAATGGATTGGTGAAGGAGCAGATAGCAGCAAGAAATTTCTTGACATTTGTATCACTTTCTACGATCTGTGAAGGCCAGAGCTCCTTATGCAGAGATGATTCCTCGGTCAGCTCAAGCACCGCCTCAATGTCGAGTTGTACACCACCGATAATATGCAGCATACCAACTATGCCGCCCTGACATTTGATTGTCTGTTCAGTGATGTCAACAGGATTCCTACATGTTGGTACAGACGACCTGGACACGCTAAATCCATTGCGCTGTAGCAATTCTGTAGCTAGCGGACATGTTGAGCAAGGTCATCATATAAACAGGAACGTATCTGGCATAGTTGCAGTGATCATACGCAAAGAACATTGGACAGAGTTACAGTGAGGCTATGTGAAGATCTAAATCGTTCTCTTTGGTCGCTTTGAATAGGGCCAATATCATATTGATGACATCCATATGCTGAAGCCAGAACTGCACAGTCTTACCCATCTCACCACGTCTTATGGAGTCTTGAAACATTTGATAGCGATCAGAATCCAGAATCTGTTCTAGGTTTATATTTGATGGGTCTTTCGCTAGGTTCTGAAGCATTGCGTGGGTCTCTTCTGAGATCGTCTGGACACTATCAAAACGTTTCAACGGAAGACTTTCAAGACCTTCAACAAAATGTTTGTGAACTCGGTAGTGCACGGTTATAATGTTTTCCGGACATAACTTTTTCCAACGATCCACGAGCACAAATTCCAGCCTCAACAACTATTTCAGCAAACCCGCTTCCTTGCATCATTTTTCCCACTGTGTCGAAGAGGGAGCATATAGTAAGGAAAACTCCCATCATGACAATGACTTTGCTGAATTTGTCTGGGTATTGCCATACCAAAGCATATGCCTTCTTGGCAACGGCCAAATCAAAGGTCACAATAGCATATGGTTGTCCAGCCTCTTCACTTGCCGCCTAGAGACGTTTCTAAGATATGTTGGACCGTCGAATTTTCATGCATTGATAGAGACATTGAGTGGTGACATATTAGACCTTGAGCTGCAAATACCCCCCCCCCCCCCCCGCCCAGGGGGAATTTTGAAGGTTATGATTTTCTGAAAGATTATTAAATATGCTACAAAACAAAATGTTTGCACTCTGACCGTTGGAGCGTTAAGGAGTTTTGGGGTAAAATCGAAAGAAAATTTTCAAAAATCGCTGAAATTTGGAAAAACCGTATAAATAATAATTTTCTCATTTTTTGTCTGTCTTAACATATTGTTATATCATAAATGTCCTAAAAGATCAAAACCAGACACCTCAAACACACAATTTTTATTTTCTTAGGTAATTTTTTTTTTGGGGGGGATACCGATTTTTGATGAAAATCAATGAATTATCAATCAAAGAGGCAATTACAATACATGCTTAGGGCCGTAGCAGCGAGGGATCTTTAGCGTGCCAACGCCTACCGTGACCTTAGTTTTGAAGGTCATATCTGAAAGACTGCGTGTTTGGCGAAGAAGCAATATATACATTTTCACTGCATATTTTCACTTAGATTTGACCACCAGCAAACTCGAACTCACGATCTCCCGGTTAAGAATTTATTTTTAATATCGCATTTAATATTATTAAAAACGAATTGTTATCTTTTGGTATGGCTTTTGTTATGAATAATCCACTATTTCATATCAATATTTGCAAGTGTAACATATTTGTTTTTTTTTTTTTTTTAAATCACTGCTTTAAATGGAAACACATTACAACTTATTATTAATCCTTTATTACATCATTGTGATGGGACTTTTTACCAATACACCAGACGTAACGTAGATCATGGACATCGTTCGACAACAACCTATAATACATGAGTGTTTCCTTTGACTCCCTTTTACCATTCATGAATAAACCATTGGGTCCACATCACATTGCACCAAATTTTACTCTGTCCCTTTGAAAATTTTGTATGAATTACAAGAAAAACTAAAGCTAAGGCCTACTTGGATTCCTCAACACCGGAATACAGACTTGATTATATAATTGGGGATGTTGCTCATCAAAGACTCTTGTTTCCACCTCGTATTAATGATGAGTGTGAACTCCAGAAACCTCGCCGATTCCTACATCTCAAAAGGGAAAATAAAGGAATCGATGCTGGTCAACATTAACAACATCCTCAACCATAAAAAAGTACAGTCCTGTATTCCGCCTTACTTTAAGATGAATATCCACACCTTGTATTTCATATAGATATAATTCATCTATCGCATCCAAGTATATTTAATTACAAACAGACGTTGCAAGTCCTAGATATTGAACAATTACAACGGAATCCTCCAAAGTGTACAATGTTCTCTCTTCATTTAATTATAGTCCCGCTGGTCATATTATTACGGGGGATATAAATAATGTCCAAAATGAGGATTCAAGTCCCTATTTTGAAAGGTCCTAATTTCGAGAACCTCGCTCATTTAAATGGCAATAATTTCATGACTATCATGAATTCTGTGAAGAATACGCCAGACGCTGGACAAAATCTGAGGGAGAGGACTTGACACTTTGTCTGAATGGATAAAAAAGTATTCGGAGTTTATTAAAATCCCGTATTCACCATTTAACGGGGGAAATGCGTACTATTTATCCTCTGTTTTTAAAAACCAGAAGTGGTAAATGAGTTACATAGACATACATGAAAATTTTTGTACTGGTTCCAGCTGATAAAGCTAGGTAACACTTTCTTGTGTTTTGTTTGTAAAAGTTACTATTATAATTGTCTTTTAAATGAACTAGGGTTTACTTCAACATCTGGGAATCCTACTTACACTCTAAGCAATTTCACAAAAGATGAAATTTCTTCAAAATCACCTTTCTGTTTTAAATACTTTCAATATTCCGAAGAATTCAGGATCAATTTGAATTACCATATCTTTATTGGATTCCGAAATTGCATAAAAGCCCTTACAAACAAAGATACATCGCTGGCTCCAGTAAGTGCTCTACCAAGCCTCTTTCTTTACTTTTGACTAAACTACTAACAGCTATCAAAGAATCTCTTCAGAGATACTGTTCCACTACATATTTCCAGAAGTGTGTGTCAATCAGATGTGGATTCTTAAATTCTAAAGAGCTTTTGATAACCTAAAATTACGAGAATTTCAAAAATTGACTGCATCAAAACGTATGATTTTTCCACACTTTATCACAACGGCGTTTTTATAGATAATATTTAGTATTTGGAGACAGGTCTTCCAATCCGTAGGTATTCCTATGGGCACTAATTGTGCCCCCTTATTGGCAGACTTATTTTTATATTCATATGAAGCAGAATTTGTACAGAAACTGTTACGGGATAAAAACAAAAAACTTGCCGTGTCCTTCAACCTTACATATAGGTATATTAGATGATGTGTTATCAATTAACAATATAATTTTACAATTATGTCCATTTGATATATCCCGAAGAACTCGATATAAAGG
>CAJDSM010057031.1:0-2500 GCA_903981925.1 Ostrea lurida | reverse complement strand
TCTCTATATACGCTTTTTGAATTTCCACTTATGAATTTCCTCATCTCAGAAAGCATATTAAATCATTTTATAATTAAAACTAAAATACTTAGAATTAACTGTATAATTGGTAATTACGTATCATATGGATTTTACGTTATTAGCTTTTTATTTATACAATTTGTCTATTCAACAAAACTACACAGTTGTAGCATTACATGATATAGATATATATTTCTTTTTTGAAAAACCTACACGGGCAAAAATACACTACAGAAAAAGTTTTGTCAACATTGATAAAAAATTCTTTGCTGATTTTTTATTTAGCAGGCTGTATTTACGTTATCAATTTTATAAGCAGAATTTGAAAAAATGGGTTTTGCTTTCTTATTGATATCTATAATGGGAAAGATAAAAAATATTCTGAATGTTTTATATCATATGATAATGTCTTAATAATAGAGTTAATTTGTTAAAATACACGTCTCATAACCTCATATTCAACAGCTTCTTATTATTACACGTTAAACAGAAGGCTTCTGTGGAAACGTTCTAGATATAAGTCTTATTTGACGTACAAATTACTAATCGATGTTACCCTATTGATTTAGTTAAGCCGTTGAATCATTTCATCTTCAATACTTCGTTTTACTTCTTTAAAAACTAAAACGGCTTGCATAACTCGTTCAAATCCTTTTCTTCTTTGAGGCATTTTTCGTTCTATGGGTTTTAAAAAAAGATACGTTGTAAAATACATGTATCATACCGTAAAGTATAATGAGCAGTGATGCTAGAGAGACAAAACCAATATCGGTCGCGTTGCAATAATACGAAATAATGATGGAAATTTCAAATTGTAGTATACCCAAACGTAGTTACATAACGTAAAATACAATTTCTCACTTTAAATGCAATAAAATTGTTCTTTTTTGTCTTTCTGGGGATTTTTCCTTCGTTCCTTTAAGCAACTATTCGATGGTTAGATTTAATTCGATATTTTGCTATCTTATTTCCACGAATCACAAGTACTTCGATAAACGTAAATTACATCCTTAAACGAACCACGTGCCTAGGTTCCTTGTCCAAAAATTAATGTTTTGTGAATTTGTCTTTTGTTCCTTATACTTTTATTACATCATAATGAATATTTAGAAAATATTTTTCATACTTGAAAATTCATATTTACCTGTTTAGACGTGTGATTCGGGATGATAAACGAATTATTGATACAATTTTGGCGACAAGATGAATCTGTACAGAAATTTTTGTAATAAAGTCGTGGAAAGTATGAAACTTGTAATATATGATTGTCTATGTATATAGTAATGAAATGTTAATATGTATTATACAATAATATACACTACAGAATTCTGCAATGATAAAAAAATGGTCTTGCACAGGCGACACGAGAAAATGGGCGTTTTTGTGCGATGTATTCCGTATTTAATTAAAGTATTTAGAAGCCAATTTCCCCGGCAAAATGAATTTAATTTGACGAAACACGTTAATAACATGTAAATTATAACAGATTTTATACCAGGTTTTACTTCGTTTTGTCGCAAAACGCTGACGACATGCATTTTGAGAAGTTCGACGGATTATGTGAGAATAGGTGTCAGATAACATCGAGTGATTCTTTTCCACAGTTGCTTTCCGTCGAATTTTGGTGTTTTGATGCTTTACTTATTCTGACGAGATTGTTTTGAATATTAGATAATTCTTCCGAATAAAATATGTTGAGAATTGAATACTTTCACTATTAATGTTTCTCTCCAATGTATTCAGTTGTGATATGTGTTTATTCATCGCTTTTGACCCGAGGGGGTCCGGGTTAGAATAGGTCCTCAGCATCCCCTCGCGTGTCGTAAGAGGCGACTAAATGGGGCGGTCTTTTGGACGAGACCGCAAAAACCGAGGCCCCGTGTCACAGCAGGTGTGGCACGATAAAAATCCCTCCCTGCTCAAAGGCCCTGAGTGCCGACCATAGGCCTAAATTTTGCAGCCCTTCAACGGCAATGGTGACGTCTCCATATGAGTGAAACATTCTCGAGTGGGACGTAAAACAATAAATAGTCAATATTCACTGCTTTCTGATATATTTCAATACCTGTTTCTATCATTTTTTACACGCCTTTCGTGATCACGTCCAGCATTGTCTGTCATTTTTGTTTTTACTGTAGTTTCAAGAATTTTACTCAAGGATTTTTACTGTACTGCCTCCATAGTCACAAGTGAGATGTTCATAGTTTTAAGCCAGTCTTTTATTTTGAAAGCAGTAACGCTGTTGTAAAACAACAGAGTAAAAATTTACCAACAAAGAATAAACAATATTTCAAATTGACAAGTATGGCGCGAAAAATGAACCAAGAAAAGAGAAAAATAGTGTTTACTCGTCAAATGCGATACAAATTCAAAATATGTTGTTATATCTTAAAATTTATAAAGTGCCTCTATTTGGTTCCATAACTATTGTTAACTGGGCATGAATTAGTAATATTATATAAATAATGACTGCAAGAGA
>CAJDSM010057021.1:0-13378 GCA_903981925.1 Ostrea lurida | reverse complement strand
GTTTTTGTATTCTATCTGGGACTTATCTTTGTCTCTACATTGATATGACTATCCATAATTATGCTCTCCTTGAGAGGAAAAATAAACAATTCCCACCCTTTTTTCCAGGGTCATACATGTAATTAGAATAGAATAAATTCCGTATCATCCAAGGATGCTTGCCAATCAGCTTGTGTAATCTTTTTCTAACAGTTCTAACGGTCGAGGCTTCTGCTAGAGGACTATTAGTTCCCGAGGGTCTCTACAGCCCCGTAGCTATATACTTTGTTACTAGATTGAAAATACGGATACATATTTAGTTGCAGTGATAAAATTAAAAATTTATTTCAAAATTAAGGATTATCTCCCTTGAGCATAGTTCTGACCCTTTGAGGTATTTAGCTCTAGTCTTTGCCACCCCATTTCCAGCTCTTCAAATTCTTAATTTGTTTCGGATTTCCAACTATTCGGTATGAGCATCACTGAAGAAAATTTGTGAAAATGCGCATTTGGTGCATCAAAATAGTGCTGTAGTCGAAATAAAGTAAAAGGGATTAGCTTAATGAAAATGATTGATTCATTGATTGTTTACATTCCCAGAAGTTTTCACTCATATGGAGATGTTACCATTGCTGGTAAAGGGCTGCAAAATTTCAATGTAATTAAAATTAGCTGTTTTGAATCCGCTACCGCTTCTCAACCGTCGGCGAATACGCGAGCAGATATAACATTTAATTTCAATTTAGGCTTATTGTCAGCGCTTAGGCGGACTGAGTTAGGCCTTTGAGCAGAGAGGGATCGTTATCGTGCCGCACCTACTGTGACAAGCCTTGGTTTATGTGGCCTCGTCTGAAGGATCGCCTCATTTAGTCGCTTCTTACGACAAGCAAATGATGCTGAGGAACTATTCTAATCTGGTTCCCCATGGGTTTTCATGAGAATGTTTTTAAAGACCTTCCACTATGTATTTCTATGTATAACTTAGATTCACTGCCGTAGCCCTTCCTTACTATGGGGACCACGAACGGAAGACAGTCGAATATGCATTATCCGACAATGTTTGCATATTAATATGGCCCAGTTGTTCTTGAGAGAAAAAGTCTCAGTTTTCTGTACTATATTCCCATATAAATCTTATTTCCTATTGTCGACACACCCTATCCCCATTTTAATGTGTTTTACCTGGAGATGCTATCTTATTGATATGACTATATTGGCCTTTATGCACTTGAATGATTTTTCATTCCCTCCTATATATCTCATGTAAATTTGTATTCCATGTCCATAGTTGTAGTGCTTTAATCTTGGATGCGCGAGATATACTGAAGTTGTTTCAGAGATGTCCAGATGAGGGTTCTCAATCTTTTGGGCTCAGTAGCCCTATAAGATATAAATTGCATTTATATTTAAACAAAAACGGCACCAAAGAGAATTACTGAATTTCTAGTCGTGTGGGGAAACAAGATAACTATATTTTGTCAGAACCACTCTCAAAATTGCCGCACAAAAGATATCTGAAGTAGATATTAAGAGCATAATAGAGAGAGATATATATATATAGATAATATTTATGGTGTATTTGAAACGAGTAACACCAGTTACAATTCTCTTTCGCTCGTCTTCTTCCTCTTCTCTCTCTCTCTCTCTCGTGACATCCACGAGTTGTCTTGACTGGTCGAATCGGCGGATAGACAAACGTGGGATCCATCACCGGTATCGTAAGTTAATGAAAATGCAATATCGTCCGAGACTGAAAAAAAGACGTTGTTTGTGGCCTGACAATAATCTTATTTTTTTGACCGTCGGAACGATAGTTATTTATGTTCGAACAAATACTTAATTTGTTACGGGACAAAAAGAAAATAAAATGTATGCTGTTTGCCTCTCTCTCGTCTCTCTCTCATCTCACCCCTCTCTTCATCTCTTCTCTCTCTTACCGTGACAATCCCAAACGAGTTGTCTTTCTTTGAAGGTTGAAACCGGCGAGCACGTGGCAAATACAAGATCATAAAGTTTAAATAGCAATGTCGTTCCGAAACAATAGAATTTTATTTTGTTTCGATGAATTTATATATATATGCTCGAAGAGATATATATTTTGTTCGCGACAAATATAAGAGGCGTATGGGGGGGTCACACTACACTTTGGAAATCTTGTTTCCCCCCCTCGACTCACTTTCGGTGATTTTTAATGTCCGCACCCCCCCAAATTTCAGTTATTTATCTAGACGGTAATTCAGCAGCCCCCCCCCCTTTGTCAGTGTTCGCCAAAGCGACAATCTGTTTTAAAAAATGGTTTGTTACCAATATGAATGTTGGGGTCATAGAATAAATTTGGGGTTTTTTTTTTGTTATTGTGTACGTTACCTCCTGAAAATATATAAGTTCTTGAAAACGCATTTTTGACTTTTATTTTCGCTCAGAGTATGTTCCACCTAAAATCAAGTCGGAACCATGAGGTCCAAATGTTAGAGTCCAGGGTATATAAGACATTATCCGATACCGTAGTTTATTGGGTGGGACCATGGTATACAACAAAGGCGGGATAAGGTACCTAGGAAGAGTAAGCATCTAGTATTGATTGGTCACATTCATCGTCAAACCCCTCTCTGTATCAGATAAATGAAGTAATTTGAGTTCCATTTCAAGATCTTATGAACTATCTTATGTTTTTCTTTATGATGCAGGATAAAAAAAACTCTAGTAATTGTAAGGTGTTATTTTTTACATATTCTAGTAAAAATCGCTTTGCAGTAACAAATGTGTTCCCTATAACCATGTTTTACTGTATATGAGAAAACCGCATCCATAGCATTAAGCTTGGCAAAATGATGTGGATGCTTGAGCATCCGAGCATACATGCAAGATACGTCGCTGGTTAATTTTACAAAAGGTAACTTGGTAAACGTCAGTTGTGACGTCATGATATTGTGAATAATTTTCCCGTACTATAGTAATATATCACGTTATACCACGCAATCAATTCCATACATCTTTACCGATTGTCTGTCAATAGTTTTAACTGTTTTAATTACAATTTTTAAATGGCAAATTACAACGACTTTTTTGTTTTTATTGAATGTATACGTTTGAGGGCAATAGAAGTCTGTACTTTTTTTCATTTTTCTGTAATTTTGTTTAAAATGAATACTTAAGTAGGAAATTAGCTGTCAATGAATATTTCAGTCATCCGTTGCTTATTTCTTCAAATCAGGATCAAAGATATCGGAATCATGATTTATCCTGCATACACGACAACACTGTTAAGTCTTACCTATCACAACAAGAACTACGCCTGGCCCACCTCTGGCATCAATCTCCGAACTTCCACCTCCATAATACCCACCATCCATCACTCCTATAGTTTTCACCTCAAGGATTATGTTGGGAGAGTTGTAGGGTCTGGTGTGGTAAACATATTTCAATGGTTTACTTGTAGTAGCACCTTTCTTCATTACCTGCATCACTGTTTCCCTCGTGTCATCATGAAAATGGTATATATTGTATTCACCGTTTGTTGGTAAGTCTTCAGCTGTCCACGTTAAATTCTTTGATTCTCCTTCATGGACATCAATTCGGGAAACTAAAAGCAAAGAAAAGACAAAAAGAGTCTTACTGGGACATAGCAAACTATAATTGGTCTTTTGGAGAATAAAGACGTGACAAATCCTTTTCTATAACGGGAACTTTGATTATGAATTGGATAATACCAATGCAACATAATTTCTAATCTTCCTCTAAAGCGATCCAGTTTCGGATTATATATTTACAAGACGCGTTGCATTTTCCGAAGCAAAATTCAATTCCATACACAGGGGGTCTTTAAAAAATTTGTTTGACCATATAACATAATCTAAATTTTGACGAAAGGACAGGGCCAGTGTGCTTTGCTTATCGTACCCAGGCCTTTTAGTAATCGATTTTATGTTACTGTCGTTGTACATTTTGCAATATTTTGATTTTGAATAAACACTACATAATGCAGATAAATAAACACACAATATGATTTGAAGACTCTTATTCAATGCAGTCCTAATACATAACTTGATGAAATATGCTTAACAATTTTAAAGCGTTCAGTGGAAGTGGTGCTGGCATCAAATTGATTTTGATTAAAGGATATGCATGGGACATATTTCGTACTGAATCCCTAATTTATATTTTATTTACATGACTAAGACATGTTTTATAATGAGAGATACACATGGTTTAATACAGCTTATGTACCGGTATGTACTTAATTTCAAGGAATTTAATCGAACTCTTGGGTATCGCATACATATAGGATCTCCCATGGTTTGTGGTTGTTTGATACAGATGATTATCCAACAAGTTGTGTTTTTGTTTCTATCCCGAAGACTTGCGAGGGGATAGAAACACTCAAAAAACACGAGTTGGATAATTCATCATATACAAACCACACAAACATGGAGATTCCTTTTTATCACATATTTATCCAGACTAAGCCTAAATAGAATAAGGATTCTTCAAAACTTCTCTCTTTTTTTACCTGAGGCCGAATTACTACCGCAACGTTAAATTACGGCACTACAAATAGTTCGTTGGGGATTTAAAAAAAATAAGATATTACAGTCGTAAGTGTTTAAATCATAAGAGATATTCGTAAATGAGAGAAAAATACATTTTAGGACATATTACATAGAATTTGTGTGAAAATTTAGTCATCCAGTGATGGTATAAGATGACGAGCGATTTTTTTCTCTCTCTCTCATTTTGAATGGGAGTATCTGTACATCGCCACTGACAGAACTTTTTGTTACCTGTTTCAATGAGGGTCGTGGGAGCTATTATTGTGAAATTGTGTCTTGGGGTTTCTTACATTTGTATTCGTGATGGAATCTTTATGTCAGAGCAGAGGTAATAAATGTGAGTTCGGTGCGTGCAATGATGGAGTGATCAGTATGATAATCCATTAAATCAAAGGAATTTAAAATATACAGTGACAAGGATATTTGTTTGTGTCGTAATGTGGTCTATCGATTTTCTAACACTCGGAGAGATTTACAGAGTACGTCGTTACAATTTCAGACGGAGCGGGCGGGAGAAAAAAGGGGAGGGGGGTAAAGGGGGTTGTGTTTACTATTTTGGTGCAAATGACAGGCTTGTCGATCCTTAACTAATTTCATAACAATCATATAAATTGATTGATTTTTTCAAATGTTGAAGAAATTATTCAACATCAGTTTCATTTCCATCATAATTTTTATAATATCGATTGATTGGGAATTTCTGTTCGTTCTGATTTCGTCATGCGGGCGTAGGAATACTACGCATATAGAGAGATGTCTGGAATATGCGAATTTATCTCTGTAGTCCGCATTTTTGTTTAGCATTTATTCCGGAAATTAATTTGGCTTGATCAACTATCCCGGAATTTTATATCTCACTCAATTCGGTTCTAATATTACAACCCCTTTTTCGTACGTATTCTGAATCTTCATTCAAATGGTAGGTATCAATTCTATATTTACTCTGGCCAATATTTTCAATCATAAATTTAAGCCCCCACCCACTTCCTTTACTTTGAGCGTATACTGCTGTTGGGTTTAACTTTATTTTTCAGCCTCGGATTGATCCTTCGCCTTGTTTTTACCACTCGTCGCGGTGACGCTTCAGGTTTTCGTCTATCGTCGCAACTCAAGCGCAAATGGAGGAGTGTACTTCAATTTGGTACATAATTTTCAAGTTGTGTGTATTTGAACTTTATATTGACATTCAATTAATTACTTCATTATTGTTGCATATTTTGCATACTCACTATTTATGAGTCAACGGCATTTGCGTACAACCCGTGCGTGATTTGCCATTATTTTCGGGCGCGTCATTTTATTTGTCTATTTGTTATATTCATATTTGGGGCAGCATTTGGTTAGGAGGCCGAGGAAGCTGAATGCGAGGGAGAGTGAGGAGCCAGGTGTTAGGGGAAAAGAGAGAGAGCTAGAGTATGACGGAGCGAGGGACATACCAGATAAAGAGAACGTACTATCTAGAATTAAGACATATTGATGGTATTAGTGATTCTCGATTTGCCGGCAATCAGAGATATCTGATTGATATAGATAGAAAAATATCACACAGTGATATCCAATGGATAAAGGGGTAAATATGTGATAAAACTGAATTATTGCACACATTTTATCAGACTTGGACATTCTTATGTCTAAGCTTTTTTTTTTACAAATACGCAATAAATCAAATGGCAGGTTTGGAGAATATGACATTGAAGTTCGTATTCTCTACAAGTATGGCGCCCCATACTAAATTTGCTTTTTTATTCTGAATTAATAGTTCGCACATACAGTGTGTAGCCTATTGTGATTGTTAATTTGACATAACTTTAGAGAACTTTTAAAAGGTTATTTACCACGAAGTCGTACTTGTAAACAACGTTGTAGATGTGTATTGTAAGTACGTAATTAATAATTTACATAAAATCAGTGACCGAGAACAGTTTTTTTAAGAAATATATATGCTCTATGCATAATCATCTAAAAGAGCTATTAAATATTTTCTATTTAATCATCGACGTTTGAAGTAAATTTAATTTACAACAGGCTTTATCCGGGCCTAATCGTAATCGGCGAAGAAAAAACAAGTATGTCCACACAATATTCATTGACTGCACTCGGGTCTAAGGCTTTCTTCATTTCAATACATCGCGGATATAATGTAATGCAAAATATAATCATAGTAGTTTTAAGGTATTTTAACGATGAATTAGATTGATCACAATGCATCCGTCATGTAAAGTCCAGCGTATGGATACAGTATAGTGACGTCAATGCGAAAGTTATGGAGGAAAATCCGTGCTTTTTAAAGGGTTTATCGCCGGTTAGATTTATGCGACGTTTTGAACAATATACATGTAGATATTTTGCATGCAAATTTTAACAATTGATATATCTATTATGTGTAAATATCTATCTCGATCAGAAAATCGCAATTGTTTTTAAAAAATGTCCACCAAAGATGTCAAAATTATGTTTAAAATTAGATTGTATTTAGGGCTAAAACATCAAAATTATTTTGATTTCACAGCTCTAGCTGCAACTATAGAAAACTCATGGTTAATGCTACACACATGTATTCTTGCAAAATAAAGTAAAGTTAATTTGACATAACTATACAGAAAATATGCCTGAAAGGATTTAAAGCCAAGAAGGGGACCTACAAGCAACCATATGCCCTATATAGTTCTCTCAAGATTGAAAAGCTGCGGTAAAAGATGAAATATCTATATGAAAAATACCCTAGATGAAATATTTAAAAAAAATGTGAATTTGCTGGTTCCAAAATTAATATCGACAAAACCGACTGTATTTTGCTTTGAAGGTTGAAACACCAGTTTGAATAATTTTTTGGTATCACGGTTACGGTTAAAATGTTCGACCACTGATGTGAAGAAGTTAAATAAAACTAATTTGTCGCTATTTTATAAAGAAATTAATTTTGCTTTAGTGAATGTGAGAGCAAACTTAATTCTGAAAAAAAAGATTACCTAATCATATTTTACATTAGTCTATATGGTACTGCGAAAAATTGAAATACAAAAGAAAATCCTCTCTTTTTTTAAAATTGGGTAAAATCTGGCGTTTTCTACATTTGTGAGCGGTTGATCTGCATTATTAAACCACTGGAACATTATTCAAACATCATTCATAAATCTAACTGGTTCTGTGAATGGAAAATCATTATGACAGTCACAACAATATTCGTGGGATACATAATTTTTCAAATTCTAGCGGTATGAATAAACAAGTTGTCACTAAATTAAACTTACCTTTT
The DNA here is from genome assembly GCA_903981925.1 of Ostrea lurida. Classification (NCBI taxonomy): domain Eukaryota; kingdom Metazoa; phylum Mollusca; class Bivalvia; order Ostreida; family Ostreidae; genus Ostrea; species Ostrea lurida. The sequence continues at coordinate 5,593 of CAJDSM010057021.1, read as the reverse complement.
GGATATGCTGATATGCTTTAAATTATAGGAATTTGATTGTTTACTGTATTAACAATTTTAAAGAATTTTGAATAACCCCGCGCACTACGTTATTGGTTTCCTTGCGCATATTGTTACGTCACGTTTCTAGAATTATTGATGTATAAATTGTTGTTCATATCTAATTTTATCCAGTCAAAACAATTGCTATAAATGAAATTGAAATGATATTAATTTGAAAATTATTCACGAACATATAATGAAGACAGTGATGATAATGGTAGGAAATTTGTGAAAATAATAGCAAACAGACAGCATAATGCAACTTAAACTTTAGCAAATGATACAATTACACATCCAAAAAATCAAATGCAAGAAATTGTATACCTCATTAAAGGCGCATATATGTATAAAACTCATTATCATCAAATAACGATGTGAATTCCCGTTCATTGATTGTTACTGATTCAGAATTTCATGCAAGTTTTTGTGTAAGACTTACCAGTGTACGTTGATTTGTAATCAGTAAAGTTAGACCTTGTTCTGATTTCCCGTACTAAGATTTTTACTGATTTATACTTCCATACATCCTTTATTGTGTATGCGTGGTCAGTAGTTCGTATCCAGGCACTTGTACGTCCATCCACTGTGATTATTATATCTTTACGATGTGTGGATACGTTCGTCCAAGTAAATTTTAGATTGCCGTTGATGAACTCTTTTCTTAAATGAAAGGATTGGGCTGTGGCCAAGGATAAAAAAGACAAGAATACGTGTATGTGAATAAGAACAGACGTACAATACACAAGTAAAGGAAATCAACAGATTCAAAAGCAAAGGGGACTGTCATCTATCGGGGAATGTATTTCAACTTACTGCTGCAGAGTTACACCTCAGGATGCGCTTTTCTTTGAAAATAAAGACAGATATAACAAACAGTGATTAATTTTGTAAGTCCCAAATATAAAAATAAATATAACAAACGGCGATCAATCTCGTAAGTTCCAAATAGAATACAAACAAGACTCGGGCAAACACGGACCAAGGGACCCATCAGAGGTGGGACCAGGTGCCTAGGAGGAGTAAGCATCCCCTGTCGACTGGTCACTTCCCTTGAGCACCTGATTCAACATGTCCCATCTATAGTGTATCCATGGATCCGTGTTGTCCATAACATCTGTTTTGTATTCTATTTAGGAATCATGTAATTAACTACTCTTTGTTATATTTGCACTTTCATTTTACCATTAACGTGCAATGAAAAAACTCTGCATAAATACAAACAAGTAAGTATGCTTCCATTTTGAGTTTGGTTATATTGAAATAGCATACAAAAACTCATTTGAATAAGACATAATGAATAATATCAGTACATTGTATGTAAAGGCAAAGATAACGAACAGTGATCAATCTCGTAAGTCCTAAATAGATTACAAAAACAAGAGTTGGGCAATCACGGACCCCTGGACACACAGAGGTGGGATCAGGTGCCTAGAGGAGTAAGCACCCCTGTTGACCGTCACACCCGCCGTAAGCCCATAGTCTTGATCAGGTAAACGGAACAGTCTGTAGTCAAATCAGTGTGAAGGCAAAGATAACGAAACAGTGATCAATCTCGTAAGTCCTAAATAGAATACAAAAACAGAAGTTGGGCAATCACGGACCCCTGGACACACCAGAGGTGGATAGGTGCATAGGAGGAGTAAGCACCCTCTGTTGACCGCGTCACAACCGCCGTGAGCCCATAGTCTTGATCAGGTAAACGGAACAATCCGTAGTCAAATCAGTGTGTGAAAACGGCTTAACAATGGCTATGAAACACATCAGACAGCATTTGACTCAATGATGAGGTCATATTGGTAACTAAATTGTTATAACGACCATAGAATTTACGAAATGCATGCCTTTAAACGTGACTGTTGAAATGCATTTATCAATTAACATAATCGCAGTATTCATACAGAAAAATAATTAAATTTTAAAAAGGTGTATATTGAATTTTCTAAGGGTAAAAATGCAAAAATAGGGGAATATGAATTTCCACTCGGTTGTAAGCGTTTGAAAAGTATTATTCATGTGAAAACTCGTAAACAGAGAAACAAAATGACCTACAACCGCTTAAAGGTCATACATTAAAGTGTAATATAACATATTATCATTACAATTGACTCTTCCATTATTATTTAAGTAGTCATTTTAAAAATGAACTTGTAAAAGTGATTCTAGTGCGACTGTTTAAAAACAGGTTTTTGCAAAAAAAATAATTGCTTCTAAATGAGTGCAATACTTTATTTTCCAACTTGCCCGATACACTTTAAAGTAAATGCTAAAAAGTTTGTTTGCATAACATTTGTGGATTTTCTGGATACCTGTTTTAATTAGCAAAAAAAAATTTTTAAGACTGTAGAGAGGTAGATATTTCAAAGATGTGCGGGTACGTGTACATGTACAGTACTTGCACATACCCGTTGTTTTTTGGGGGTTTTTTTGTATTTGTCTCTCGAGATTTTCATGACATGTAAAATAAATATAGGGTTTCCAACTGTTCAGTCTTGTAACGTCAGTTTGACTTCAGTTAATGGATAAAATATGTTTAAACTGCGTGTAAATGAAAATATAAATCCTATGATATAAGGTATAAAAGTCTAATTTGTATACAAAATTAGCTAGTATTTATCGTATAAGCTACACGTTTGTTTAGTGTAACACAGGAAAAATGACGCATTTATGATATTTTCTAAACGCCTTAGTCATTCTGTATACGGATTTGGTAATGATGTATACCACTGTGAATCCGACATTTTTGCGGACGCATTGTGGGTCCGTAGATATTGTGGGTCGCAAAGTCGCGTGGGCTCACAATTTGTTAGCTAAAAGAGAGCAAATCACGTGACTTACATGCCAAATCATTAGAGCGGGCTCGTTGCGTGGCTTCGCGACGCGAGCTTCGCTTGCTACTAAACCATAAAAAGCCACATCCACTATCACCGGTGGCTTACAAATAAAAATTCTACGCAAAGCGAGATTGCCTGAAAAATTAAAGTGACACAAATATCGGCGCTAATAAAAAATATATCGGTAGGTTTTCATTGTTAGGAAGCGATATGTTATACTATTATAAAACTGGTCTATGTGTTTAAGACATACATGGAAATATAGATAATAAATATAATAATAAAATACATTCATGTGTTGGCTTTTCGGGTGATGAAGGCAGCTATTATTGTAAAAAGCGATCATGGCCCGCTTTTAGCAGGTTTTTATTTTTTTATTTCCACGATTCCATCTGCCTTAATAATTCAATGAACCAACAAAGAAACCTTTTGTTTTCAAAAAGCGTGTCGTATTTTCATATAAATTGGCGAAGTAAACAATGGGTTAAACGTAATCATAGTCCAAAAAAAGCAAAATAAAACAAAAACAAAAACAAAAATAAAAACAAAACAAAACAAATACCGTATAAGCAGAAATTTTAGCGAGGATTTAATTTTGGCATTATTAGCGAGGACTTTGAGATCGCTAACAATTCATTCCAAATCATTGGTAGGGCTTTTAAAATTTAAAATTTAAAAAGTTTAAGTATAGGTTCCAAAATCTGCTGCATACTCACGTTATGTGATTGCAAATACTGCGGTTGTATTTTGCATGTTTGTTTATTTCAAATACATCAGGGTTTTATGCTGTTCTTTATTCTATAGATCATTCAAACGAGGCTAATTAAAAGCTGGATACAATAACAATGATCTGTGCCTTTAATGGTTAAAGACAATTTTTGATGTAATGATTTAATTAAGGTTAAACGATATTTAAAATCATTTTGCAACTATGGCATTTACATTGAAACTTTCCATTGCTGTTTTGGTTTAAACTTCAACAATAACCAATGAACATGTTTCAAATAGAAATTTATAAAGATAAGGAAACAAACCAAAGGGTATATAATTTCATGGATCTTATATGCTTTAAGACTAGCATTAATGGATGATTTTATTTTTAAAAACTAAAAGTCTGTGATAAAGAGGAGGTGTATGGAATAATCTAAAATATAAATAGATTTACTAATTGATATAACTGACCTTTGGAAGCAAGATTTATAATGACATCGGATGCTTCTGGGCAACCGGACCCACTCCTGATGTATGCAGGGGTACGTGTTTGTCCAACTCTTTTGTATTGTGTTTGAGATTTCTGAGATCAATCACTGTTTATATTTGCCTTTTCATTGACGCTGAGTAATTTGAATTTACACTGTATTTATCTATTCTTGAATATAAAAATCTAGTTATCTCTCCAGTTATCATTGGATTTGTCAGACGTAATTAAATAGCAACACGTTTGATCAAAGGTAGAATGCATTGATAACTAATAATGATAAAAGAAATGCTACATAATGATTGTCGGTATGCGTTATACATACACATGCACTTTCCTCCACGAGAATAAACGTATACGGTATTTGTCCCTAAGGTAGGAAATCAAAACATAATCAAACCACGCCATGCAAAACCTTACCTTGTGTAAGATATAGAATCCCAGCCAAAACAAGGTATAAGCACATGACATTTCCCATTTCTCACTTCTGGTGCTAAACTTCGTGCGAGTTTAAAGCAAAATACGAAACAGAGCTGACAAATCAAGAATGCGTCGTGCAATTTGTAATTATTAACAGTCACTGGCTGATTTCCTTCCTCCTTTTTATGAATGGATGAGTAGCATCAGGGAAACTGAAGTCGCCTTTATATACATTATGATATAAAAATCCTTTACAAACAACGATGCACCGCTGTTTGTACAGTAAATGCTTTACCAAGCCTCTTTTTAACTTTTAATTAAAGTACTAACAACCACTAAAGAGTATATTCAGAGATATTGTTCTACTACATATTCTAGAAGTCGTGTAAATCAAATGTGGATTCTCAAAAACTCTTTTCGATATCCTACAATCACGAGAATTTTCTACAATTTATTGCATCAAAAAGTGGGGATTTCCCCACACTTAATGCAACGATTCATCACGATAAATTAAAATCTTGGCTTTTTCAGTTTATAGATAAATGTTTTTTTTTTAAAAAGGCACCCGAAAATACAAATTTCTGGTCGTTGGCAAACACGGATCATATCTAGGTACCCAAAAAGGAAACCCCCAATAAAGATCTAGACGAATAAGGCACTCACGAGAAACACAACACATCCAGTTTGGAACAACAGTTACAATTTCGCGAATTGCATTTTGGAAATGATAAAAAAAAACGCAGAAAAAAAGGGCTTTACACGACCATGGCTTGGTTCTGAACTTAAAGATCCCGCAAAACTAAAATTCAGAATATTAGAAGAGAGACCCAGAAAATCAGAAATACAAAAGAGAACACCTATGTCTTAAGAACAGTTCAAAACTTGAAGAGTGGTTGTAGAATTGCGGGTCCAAATACAACGAAGGATTATATTTAATACATTGATCGCGATATTCAAGAATCTGGGACCATACACAATACTGATTCGGCTTTCCGAATTCTAATGAAAATGTGGAACAATGAATGTTTGTGCGAGAACAGAAATCCCTGGAACGATGGATTAAATCCAAACAATGGTTTCAAAGTTACGCAGCACAATTTAA
>CAJDSM010057018.1:3215-16089 GCA_903981925.1 Ostrea lurida | reverse complement strand
TTGGAGTAGATAATCGTGTAATAATAATAATTAAATAATAATGTATTGTATTTATGGTAGCGCTTTATCTACCGAAGTACTCAAAGCGCTTATACAATGCATTAATCAACCGTCATTATCGTCCTACTGTTTCTCAAATTCGTTTCAATTGTTAATGTCTTGTACGGAAGTTGATCATGATTATGGCACAATGGATTCCCTTACATGAGTTCAACTCAGCATCTGTTAAATCATCTTCGCTAGCCAAGGGTTTTCGGTTTTCCCACACCGCTTCCCATAAACCTTGGCCGATATGCTCTTTGCAAATTGCCGTCACTTTTTGATTGGGCGAGTTGCGGTAAAGCGACGGACCAATGAAATCCATTTCAACAGTTTAACAATGTTTAAAACTTGTTTACCATCGAAGGAAACTAATGGAACCACTGGCGAGATCATTTGTTCGTCTGTGTAACTTCTCACCAAACAAATTTTAATGTTGACACATTTTTAAGTAAAAGAACAAAGTAATAGAAAGTTTTAATATTCGAGCAGTCGAGGGGATTATAAACTGAATTTCAATGGCAGGGCTTCCGCGTAAAAATTTTATACGTAAATATAGTTATACTCACTGGTATTTTTTTCCGCAATGACTTCATTAACGTGCAATTCTAAGACTGTTGAATAATATAGGCTTAGCAGAAAGACCAAGATTGTTAAGTCTTATCAATCCTGTTCTTCCATTTATATTCTGAAGCAGTGCCACAACCGTCACGACATCCATCTCAAGACTGTTTCCCTACTCCCCGTCTTAGTCCCCAACAAATCACATCATGATGATCACTAAAAGCTTAGAATTCCTGCTGTGATGAAATCGTTTTTTAAAAAAAGTTTCGATTTCCGAATGTGTTCTATTTTTTTATAACTCTTATCAATCTTGATTAGATCATCTCCATTTGATCCCCTCACTTAAGATCGCTTGCTCACATGCGTACATCAGTCGGTTATTTCATTGGCAATATTTTCATCAGAATTATCGTTCTTAAGCGTGACTGTATTAGATGGCAGTACAATGTCCGCCAATTTGCAAGGCATATCGGCCAAGGGTTTGTGGGGAGCGGAGTGGACCGGAAACCCTTGGCTAGCGAAGATGGTTAATTCGGCACCAGAAAAGAATAGTGAATTCGACCCTTATTAACTTGGCGCATAGTAAATTCGGCACCAGAATAATGTGGTGGAATTTGGCACCTCTTTTTGGACAGTAAAAAAAAACAGATCATTCGTGATGAGAAGAGGGGGGGGTATTTGGCTTTGGTTTTCTAACCTCGATCTCTCTGGAAATATTATCAGAAAACCAAAGCAAAACAAATCCACAAAAACACACCAAAAAACGTTACGAAATATTGTAGAATTTTAATTCATCTGCAAAATTTTGAAATGTGAAATTTTTTGAGTCATACATCCTGCATAAATCTTGATTTATGTTCAATAAACCCATTTTGCCGCTACATCAGCTTCTGCATTCAAAAACTTGCCGCTAATTAAAGTTTTTTTCTAATTTTGCGACCAATGAAAAAGGGCCATCCCAAAATTTATGTCAACTTCCGTCAAAGGATAAGCAATTGAATGAATTTGAGAAGAAGTAGACGATAATGGACGGTTGATTACAGGATAAATGGACGCTATTTCCAGTTCAACATAGACGATGCGAGAAAAGAAGACACTGCAAAGTCAAAGTCATCACGTTTATCATAATTATGATGTAATTGTCAGTCTGCCATTAGGCGTCGGTGGCTAGTGGTTAGGTCGTTGGACTCTTGATTGAGAGGTCTTGAGTTCGAATCCTGGCGCATGGCAGGATCGACGGTTGTGTCCTTGGGAAAGACACTTTTACACGGAATTCTCTCACTCCACCCAGATGTAAAACGGGTACCTGGCTATAGACAGTGACAAATATTTCAGAATATTAGTGTTCCTGCGCCTTAACGGCAGCTGCACTGAGAAGGTCCTGGATTGTTAAGTCTTGCTGGGGTAATAATGCATTGTTAAAGCGCTTTGTGTACTTAGGTATTTAAATATTTAAATCCAATCATTAATATGTATTTATTAATCATTAAGTAAAATATCCAAATATGATGCACATCTGTCAGATATCTGTCAGATTCTGTTGTGTTCTTATATTCAAGTTCGGTCAGGATATAAACAAATGGTCATAATTGTGAAAATTATGATTGTTAATTGATAAGACATCGTTCTATATACCTATAAGTAGGTTGAAGACACGCAAGTTTTCGTTTTTTTTATCCCGTAATCGTCTCTGAACAAATTCTGCTTCGTATGAATATAAAAATAAGTCTCCAATATGGGCCACAATTAGTGCCTATAAGAATACAAACAGATTGTGGAAGACATGTCTCCAACGACTACATAAATATTATATATAAGAAACCCAAGCATGCTTTTAATATCTTCTTCAGAGTACTTGTGTGGGCAATCAGAGTGGTTTTCTGACAAATATATATCTAGTTCCCATGACAAGAAACTTGTATTTTGGTGTGCCGTTTTGTTCAAAAAGCAATATCAATATCTGAAAAAGCCTAGATTTTAATTTAATCGTGAGGAATCGTTGTATGAAGTGTGGAGAATCATACATATTTGATGCAGTCAATTTTTAGAAAAATCTCGTGACTTAAGTTTTCTATAAGGTTTTTAGAGTTTTTTGAGAATCCACATCTGAATGGCACCACTTTGGAATATGTAGTGGAACTATATCTCTGAAGTGACTCTTTAACAGGTAGTAGTTTTGTTAGTATAAGGATAGAGGCTTGGTAGAGCACTTACTGAGCAGCCGATGTATCTTTTGTTTGTAAGGATTCTTATGCAATTTCGGAATCCAGTAAAGGTATGGTAATTCAAATTGATCTGATTCTTCGGAATATTGAAAGTATTCAAAACAAAAAGGTGATTTTGAAGAATTTCATCTTTAGTCAGATTGCTAGGAGTATAAGTAGGATTCCCAAATGTTTGAGTAAACCCATAGTTCATTTAACAGACAAGTATAATAGTGACTTTTTACAAACAAAGACAATGTTGTTACTTGCTTTATCAGTTGGAACCAGTACAAAGTATTTTATGTAGTCTATGTAACTCATTACCACTTCTGGCTCTTAAGACAGAAGGGTAAATAGTACGCATTTCCCGTTAGGGTTAATTAAGCCTTAGCGTGGGTATTGATAATTTGTTGGCACGGCCAGGTGCTGTTATACACCGACAACATCCAAAAATAAGATTAATGCTTATATTTACATTCCTCAATTTTATATTTTATAAATGTTAGATTTTTTTATTTTAATTCAAAATTTTGGGCCTTTCAAAACTGGTGTGCGCATAAAAGGAAGAGCCAGAAATCAGCAGTTGTACTACTACACAAAATATAGTGCATTTGGATATTACTTCTCTTTCAAAACTATACATTGAAATTAGGCTGGAGGTTTTTCATCCATCTTTTATTAATTTCTATTTACTACATATACATATAGCAGATTACAAGTACAGATGTATATGTATTTCCAGATGTGTATTCATACGCCGTGATTCGGTTTCGAGTGTGTTTTAGGATTTGAATGCTCTTCATTTCCCAGTGCATTTCAATGATGAGAAATGCACTGAATGTAAATATACGGGATTTTAATAATTTCACGAATACTTTGATCCATTCAGACAAAGTGTCAAGATCCTCTTCCCTCAGATATTGTCCAACGTCTGGCGTATTCTTCCACAGAATTCATTATAGTCATGGAATATGTCGCCATTTAAATGAGCGAGGTTCTCGGAATTTAGGACCTTTTGAAATGAGGGACCTAAGATCCCATTTTGGACTATATATATATTTCCTATAATAAAATGACCAGCGAGACATAATTAAATGAGGAAGAGGAGCATGTACACTTGGAGGATTTCGTTGTAATTCTTCAATATCTAGGCACTGTTGCAGTCTGATGATCTGATTAATACTCTTTGTTAGATTGTCATCTCCCTACTAGATTTTACTACGGGTAATCCCGTTTACTTTATTTCAATACCGGGCTCACGGGCAGGTGTGACTGGTCAGTAGAGGATGCTACTTCCTCCATGGCACCTTATCCTACCTTCGCTTTTGTCGAGGTCCGTCTTGCCTACACTCGATTTTGTATATTTTTTTAGATCATGATTACGTTTTACACAAGATGTTACCTTCGCCTATTTGTTATCATGCCTTCGCTTTTGTCGGAGGTCCGTGTTTGCGCTACACTCGCTTTTGTATGTTTTTTTTAGATTATGATTACGTTTTACACGATGTTACCTTCGCCTTTTTGTATCCTGCCTTCGCTTTTGTCGGAGGTCCGTATTGGCCCTACACTCGATTTTGTATGTTTTTTTAATTATGATTACGTTTAACACGATGTAAACTTCGCCTATTTGTTTTCAAAGTTAAATTTTAATTGCGGGGCAAGACTTTGAATATTACGTGAATTTTTAGAAATTTGACAATAAACTTCTAATGTATTTTTAAGTCTGAAATTCGATATCGTGAGTTTTTCCGTATATCATGCACAGAAAGGTCATTATTTATTTCCAATACAGGTATTAAATCTTTTTCTTATATATGTATTGTAAGAAGACATTATCATGTATGAAAAGGCAAAGATAACGAACAGTGATCAATCTCGTAAGTCCTAAATAGAATACAAAAACAAGAGTTGGGCAATCAAGGACCCCTGGACACACCAGAGGTGGGATCAGGTGCCTAGGAGGAGTAAGCATTCCCTGTTGACCGGTCACACCCGCCGTGAGCCCATAGTCTTGATCAGGTAAACGGAACAATCCGTAGTCAAATCAGTGTTTGAAAAACGGCTTAACAATGGCTATGAAACACTTCAGACAGCATTTGACTCAATGATAGGTCATATTGGTAAACTAAATTGTTATAATGACCATAGAATTTATGAAATGCTGCCATTAAACGTGACTAGTATCTACTATCGTGTATCTATTTCATGTAATGATTGTTTTGTATTTTTTATGTTTTATTTACACCAACAGACGAATGGGGTTTAAATGTTTGTATGTGTTTTTTGGACTATGTTTACGTTTGATACTTTGTTACTTCGCCATTTTATATGAATGCATCTTGAGTAAATTTTAAGTGCAAAAAGGCTCAAAAACAAGCATGAAATCCCAATTTTTTTTAGTTTCCCAATTCTCTTTCAAAGTAGAAATCAAAAATACGCTTGTGGATATTTTCAGTACTTCCAATGTTATCTTCCTATATCTATGCAGCAATATGCATTGATCAACTGCACATGGTGTTTTCCCTCGGGAGTTTTGATATACAAGGTGATTGATTAATTGTGTAATGATTTTCGTCCAGCTTGAAATGTTATTCATATGCTACGCGATTTTCAATACTCACGTTTAAAGTTACCATTTTCTATTCAAATTATATGGCAATTATAATAATTTAGTTCATACATATATAATTGGGTGAAATGTTGTCCGAAGTGTTTTACCCAAATTATAGACCGTTCATTACAACTGATTTAACTACAGATTACTCCATTTCATCAGGTTGTAGGTCTTATGTTGGCTGTAACTAGTTAAAAGGGGATGCTCAATATGCATAGTAACCTGTAACCACCTTGTATATATGCGGGTGTGACCGGTCAACAGGGGATGCTTACTCCTCCTAGGCACCTGATCCCACCTCTGGTGCGTCCAGGGGTCCGTGATTGCCCAACTCTTGTTTTTGCATTGTATTTAGGACTTACGAGATTGATCACTGTTTGTTATCTTTGCCTTTACATGCAGGGGGTCATGTTTGTTCAACGTTTCGTTTTATATTCCTTAAAAGGATTGTGTTTTTTTCCTACTTTGTAGTATATATTTGATTGATTATACTTATCAATTTTCCCTTTTTAATGTAGGTAGTCCAAGACCTTTTGATGGAAGACCCAGTACTGACATAGGGATAAAGACAGGAGAAGGTATGAATATATCAACACAATTTATTGGTTATCCTCTCCCAACGTTCTCATGGAACTTTAAACAGAATGCAACAGACAATCCAACGTCAATTCCTGGAAAACACGAATTACATTCTACACCTGTGAATGTGTCCACAATCCGGACAGGCATAACTAAAGAGACTCTGGGTCAGGAGGAATTTGGATTTTACACTGTTACAGCTACAACTCCTGGAAAACAATCTCAAACCTACACTTTCACATTCCGTGTCATTCCAGAAAGTAAGTTTTATTGTAATATAACTAAATGATAAATATTTGGTGTACAAAAGAGTATTTTCTAACGCATAATGGCTGCGAATATCATAAAAACGTATTTTGTATTGTTGTATTGATACTTGAAACACTGAAAATTACAGGGTACACACTTTTAAAGTGCAATAAAATGCATATAGTAATGGAGGAAGTGATCAATGTATTTATTGCTTTTTATTCTACCATGTCTTATAATATTAATTGATTATTTGTTGGTTTTGTCCCGTTGAGATTATTTTAAAATATTAATATTTCACTATTGCCGGTGTCCTATGTAACATTTTTGTCACAAAGAAGGATAGAATTGCTTGAAATGACCTTAAAAATGAAGGTCCCATGTCGCAGCATGTGTGGCACACTAAAGTAACCTCACAGCTAAAAGCCATGAGTGCTTATCGTAGGTCTAATATTGCGGCCCTTTACCAGCAATACAAACGTCTCAATATGAGTAAAATATTTTCAACGGGGCGAAAAACAATCAAATAATCAATCAATCAATCTCTGCCAAATTGACATCTAAAGAAATTTGCATTTGCAAAATGATACTGCAAAGATAGCGAACAGTGATCAATCTCATTTGTCCCATATATAATGCAAAATAAGAGTTGGGCAACTCAGAACCTTGGATACACCAGGAATTCACACAGTTATCCACGAGGAGTAAGCATACCCTGCATTTGAGAACTGAAACAAGGTCCCAGGGCGTGGCATGATTTGACACATGGAATAAATCCCACTACGTAGGCTTGGATCGCTAAAAATAAAAATTAAGACTGGTGATCAATCAAAAATATGGGTGAAAAATGTTCGAAGGGGTGCAAAATAAAGAATTAGTATAGCTGAAATAATTTAGCCCTCTCCATTTTTTTTTTTATTATTTTTGGTGGTGGAGGACTACAATTCCATAGGATTTTTGTAATGGTGCAAAATTTTATAAATATGCTAATAATAGATATCTATAACGCTACTTTTATGGCTTGTCCCCAAACTTTACGGAGTTCCCTCGTATTTTGCTGGTTAATAATAAGCACCGTATATCTGTCTTAAATGTTGTTTACATCAATTAGGGCACCTTCGTATTGCTAGTGCCAGTCTAACTAAGGTGTTTTTTTTTTATAAACATGATGTATAACACCATAGCTTCTTTTTATGTTTCGCCATACTTGTTATCACGAGATCTCTTAGGTAAATATATTCAAATATTTAAATGACAATCAGTGGGAAAATGTCACTGTTCAACATGACATGAACTTAAAGCATTCCTATAAGGATACGAATAATATGTAGTGGCAGAAAAAAAGATTGCACTATGCTAACCTTTTTATTAGGTTACCTGGGCCACTCAGGTGACCAATTGCAATTGGTCTTCGTCGTGGTCGTGCGTCGTCCGTCATGCGTTAATTGAACATTTTTTAACCTCTTCTTGATAACTACCAATCTAATTCTTTTCAAACTTGGTATGAAGCGTCATTGGGACAGGGGCAAATTAAATTGTAAATTTCAGGACTCTTGCACAAAAAAATCTTCTTCTCTACAACTGCACATGTCTACGAAAAACTAAATGCATTGTGCTATACAGCAGGAGGGCCTCTACCAACATTGTACATTTGGTGATAGGGATTCTGACCCCCCTGGGGGTCAAACTTGGTACATAGTGTTTTGAATAACAAGTTCTTTAATGCTTTTCATATTAATTTGAAACTATATGGATATTTGGATTGATTCATTGATTGATTGATTATTTACTGTTTAACGTCCCACTCGAGAATATTTCACTCATATGGAGGCGTCACCATTACCGGTGAAGGGCTGCAAAATTTAGGCCTATGCTCGGCACTCAGGGCCTTTGAGCAGGGAGGGATCTTTATCGTGCCACACCTGCTGTGACACGGGACCTCGGTTTTTTCGGTCTCATCCGAATGTCCGCCCCATTCAGTCGCCTCTTACGACACGCAAGTGGATGCTGGGGACCTATTCTAACCCGGATCCCCACGGGTCAAATGGATATTTAGAATTAGACAGGAGCTTTTAATCATCATCATATATACAGGGCAACAAAGTTAACGAGGGAGGGGTGTTCTACTGAAATATGTCCGTCTGTAGATGCAAAGTGTTATCTTTTTCACAAAGAGTCACTATTTAATACATAAAGACTACTTATGAGACGAAGATGTTCCTTATCAAATTTGGAATCAAAAGGTGAAAGGTCAAGCGCAATTGACATCAAAGTAGCAATATGGTTTCCTGTATCAATAGCATTATCCTTTCTACGTAGAGTCACTATATCAAACAGACGGACTGCTCATTGAATGAAGGTGTTCCGTATTGAACTATGGGTCAACAGGTCAAAGGTCAAGCACACTTGACATTAAAATAGCAATATAGTTTCTGTCTAAAATTCACATTTTGAAATATGATAACAATAGATTCCATAATAAGGCTTAAATGCAAAACATGAGGCGTTATTTATGGGTAATGATACTCAGATGACCGTTAAAGCCTGTGAGCCTCTTGTTTAACTTAATATACCGACGAAATCGTTCTGTCTTTCGTACTTGCATAATAATGTAAACACTACCTTATATAGCCATATGACAAGTCCAGCTTCAAACATCGAACATGGCGCCCAAATACGAATGGAGAAATCACAGTATATACAAAATGTTTAAAATGGTAGGATAAAGCCTCAAAAATCGCAAGTTTCAGGTTAGAAAATTATTGATAGACTATGAAAGGTATGTTTTAATTTTTTGATTTACGCAAAGACCAGCAAATGATTATAACAATCAAAATTGTTGCAGGAGTGAATCACTCCGGCATCCGCACCTTTACAAATATCCTATAGAGTTGTAGCGCCCTCCCCTCTCCGGAACCCCCCAAAAAGAGATGGCTACTTTATTGCAGCTAGAATTATTATACCAACTCATTCACAAAAGAAACTCGAGAGTGTGTTTAACCCTATGCAATTACCCGATTTTAAAGATGTGTGGCATTTTTGGTAATATTTAGGGTGTTTTTGATTTTAGGAAAACCAGATCCTCCATACAACATATCTGTAAATTGTAAGATATCTAGAGGTACTGCATTAGTTAGGTGGACACCAAATTTTGACGGAGGGGCGATGCAGACATTCCGTGTTTTTTACAGAGGAAGCGATGGATTTCAGAAGAACGCAACTAAAACATCATTACATAATGCAACTATTACAGGCTTAAGGGATGGATCGCTGTATTTTTTCAAGGTCATCGCCAGTAATACCAATGGATATACATTTTCTGATGAAGAGGACTCTTGCATATCAAAAGGTATTAAAAAATTGAATGCACTGTAGTATGGAATTTCTAGCTATCGTACTTCACCTTTTTGAAGATGTTAACATATTTTCAATTGGGGTTTAAAAAAAACCCAGCGGAAACCCCTGCAACATTAACCTGTTTTGAGTTCCTAGTCTTAATTTAAAAACCTATCCCACATAGAACAACGTTCTTGTTTTTCGTAACAGTTGAGATACATTAACACCATATGAAAGTGAGAATGAAATGTTGCTACACAAATATGGAAGTTGATTAAGAGTTGTTTTTACTAAAATATTGCATCATATACACAGGTTTGAGAATGCTAGCCGAACCAGAATTTCGAATATTTCGTGACAGAATATATAGGATTAATGAGAAAGATCAAAATACGTCAGCTTCATTTTTTGCACCACTAAAATCAAAGGCGAATCCAGTGCACCGTGCAACCCCCTTTTTGAAAGTTTTGTGGGTCTGCATTTGTAAAATTTGACTGCACAATATGCATACACTTTAATTGTAGTCAAAATGCAGTGTTTACAATTTGTATTTTATTAGTTTAGGTGCATCAAAACAATCCTTAAACCACAAGAATTTTAACACCCACCTCCGGTTCTGAACTTCCTGTATCCCCCCACTGGAAATGTATTCAAAATACTGCATGCCAATAACGTAGCACATCCCTATACTTGTATTTCTTTTTCTTCAAATATGAATTCTCGAATTTTATTTAGCATTTTTAGTCGTTGAACAACCTGATGTCCAATCAAGTACTGGTGGAATTATTGGTGGAACAAGTGGTGTTATTGTCCTCGTCATCGTTGTTTTTCTAATTATATGGATCAACCGGAAATATGAACTTAAATGCACAGGTAAGTCTATTAGACTTATTAGTCTAATGAATTTTCTGGACGTCAACTGGCTTTCGGTGGATCTGTCATCACTTACGTCGCCTGTGTTAAAAATCTTGGAGTGGTTTTTGACAGCAAACTTAGTATGGAGTGTCAAATAAATTCAATGACTAGATCATGTTATTTCCATCTTCGTAATATCGGTAAAATAAGATCCCTTATAACAGAGGATGCATGTAGGACAATCGTTAGATCACTAATTACATCCCAACTTGATTATGCAAATGCATTTCTTGATGGTGTAAATTCCGTATCCTTGCAAAAGTTGCAGAAAGTACCAAATACTGCTGCCAGACTGGTGACACGATCGAGAAAACATGAGCACATTACACCAATTATCATGATGCTTCATTGGTTACCTGTGGCGTATCGAACGAAATATAAGATACGATCATCTTGTACACCTTCAAGGCTCTACAGAAAGTAGCCCAGCATACATCCAGGGACTGGTTTAGGTCTATCGGCCACATCGGACACTACGGTCTGGGGATTCACTGAGCCTTCTAAAGCCACGTACTCATAGTAAGACGATTATGGCAGATAGAGAAGAGTTCGATGTATCCTCAGCCACACTGTGGAACTCTTCTCCCCAAAGATCTTCGTTTGAAGTATCGCTTCCTTTTTCAAACAAAAACA
The DNA here is from genome assembly GCA_903981925.1 of Ostrea lurida. Taxonomy (NCBI): domain Eukaryota; kingdom Metazoa; phylum Mollusca; class Bivalvia; order Ostreida; family Ostreidae; genus Ostrea; species Ostrea lurida. The sequence goes on along the minus strand of CAJDSM010057018.1, from coordinate 4,956 downwards.
TATACTTTTTAAACTTGCCTTTGATTATTAATATTTTACATGCATCCAGTTGTTTTATGAAAAGATGTCTTATCTTTCATATTTGAACTTTAGTTTAATATATGTTTGTTCTTTTCTTTTTTTAATTTTTACAGTCTATTTTTTACATGTTAAGCGCTTTAGGGTAATTTTGAATATATAGGGCGCTATATAAATATAGAATAATAATAATAAAAATACCATTAGTGGCCAATACGATGGATACATTCGAAGTTTGTTTTCAGAATTTGAATTATGATATAAAGAAGTTATACTTTTCACAATTTCAGAAAGATATCCACAACCAACAAGGTAAGATTGTCACTCAATTCCTAATAATTATCAACCAATATCGAAAACAAACTACATACTTACTACCATGGAACGGACAACTGATGAATGTTTGGCATGTTTTCTTAAAAATGAGATATATCTACTATGTGGCATTGTAAATCGAAGAACAATATACCAATTAACTTATTTTCGAGATACTTTTCCTAATGTAGAGAAAGTTTCTTTCTATTTTTTTTATCTTGAAAACGAACATTGTGCCATATGGAAAAACAGCATTGCGAACTATAACAAATCTTATTTTATTCCTCGGGAAAAAATACAAAATATGCATATAAATACAATTTACAACCCGGGAGCAAATTAGCATACTCCTTTACATACAAACAGGCGAAGTAAACATCGTGTCAAGAGTGATCATAATCAAAAAACATACAAAATCGAGTGTAGGGCAACACGGACATCCGACAAAAGCGAAGGTAGGATAAGGTGCCATGGAGGATTACGCATCCTTTGCTGACCGGTCACACCCTCCATGAGCCCTTAATCGAAAAAAAAGTAAACTGGATTATCCGTAGTCAAAACTAGTTAGAAAATGACAGTCTAACAAAGGGTATGAATCAAATCAGTGAACAAATATGTAATCGCAAACAAGGTATTATAGCGACCGTAGAGTTTGCGAAATGATGACTTTAAACGAGATTCGTTATAACCCTGCAACATCAAAGTTTTTGTTTGTAGTTGGCCTCGCTTCTGTAAATGCAAAGATAACGAACAGTGATCAATGTCGTAAGTCTCAAATAGAATATAAAAACAAGAGTTGGGCAAACACGAACCCTGGAAACACCAGAGGTTGGATCAGGTGCCTATGAGGAGTAAGCATCCCCTGTTGACCGGTCACACGGGATATCTGTATCGCTTTCGGATCCGGTCTAAATTGACCATGTCAGCAAAGTATACTAGCGGAAAAAAGAAACTCTGCATCATTTGATTTATGGAAAAAATAAATGTAATTACCAACAATTTTATCTTTTGTAATACTGTTAACAAATCTATTTGTTACATGTCACAATCCGTTAATATTAACGTCGAATAACGTCAACTTCAGAACACTGGAAAGGCAATGGAATTTGAACTTGAATTAACAAAACTAATAACACGTGTGACCACCATTTGCTTTAACACATGCTTAAGAACGGCGCCTTATTGATGTCACTGAAGTTTAAAGGAATTCTTGAGAGCTATTATTCTAGATGTTGGTTATAACCTGACCTAAATCAGTTAATGTCACTAGCTGATTTGATAAACGGCCTAGACGTTGTTTCATTTCATCCAAGACGTATTTGGTTGACTAATAATCGACGGAAACAGCTAACCAAGACAAGGCATTGGCATTCTGTGGAACAAGAGTATCTGACTATACGCACAACAT
>CAJDSM010056997.1:0-12358 GCA_903981925.1 Ostrea lurida | reverse complement strand
GTATAGCTCTCTTGAGTGTTTTAAATTTAAATGTTTATCTTTCAAAAATTTCCACAAAATAATAGACTTGTGGTAGATACATGTACTCTGATTCGTTTAGCAGTGAAGATCTACGCCATAGTGATACACCGCATATATATGTAGAACTTGTGCTCTAGTACCTGGTAAACTGTATCCAAGCACCGGGTCAAGGCCAATTCACAAGGTCATTGTGGCAGTTGAATTTTGTGTGTAGTCCGTCATACATGTACGATAGAAACCATTCATACTTTGCACAGAATGTTATGCGTCATGAGTCAGATCATTCATAGATATTTTGCATGCTCGTCCAGATTCAATAACTTTATATCAATATACATTTCAACGTCGCTGCCACTAAAATGCATTTTGTTTTGTGAAACTAAAATGGGAATTGAAATCTGAGGGTAAATTATTTTGTCTGTCCCATGGTCATACCTGAAAAAAAATCAAGATCAGTTAGAGATCATGTTGCACATTATCTTCTGTGTCAAGGTGGTTGCCCGTGCCCGTAATGAATTAACGGAGGTCGGGTGACAGGGAACGCCCACAAGGTTACAACCTTTGAAATAGGTAACAAAAGCGAATAAGCACGGCTACTCCCATCTGTAGTGTGTATAGCTGATCATATTCTAAAAAAATATGTCATCAATCGAACGTGCGAGCAATGTGTAATGTTCCGTGTGTAAATACAATTAATCTTCCTGGCAGTATCTTATTGTTTAATTTGTTTTAATTTCTCTCAGTTGATAAAAATTCAAACGAATGGCAGGTTTTAACGACTTTAGGATTGACATTAATCATTGCAACCGGCGCAACATTCGATTTTGTGTAGCAAATATATGCGTAGGCCCCATCATGTTTCGGATAAGAAGATTTGACATTTAGTCGCTTTTAAATCAATCTGCATTCCATTAGTAAATTGATTAGCATACGTGCTCAAAAAAAATTTTGGACAATATATATTCTGTTACATGTACATGTACCTATTAATTTAAAAAATCAAATCTTTTCATTAAAATTTTGGTTTGCTTTCAGTTTTAATGGTTGCGATGACAATGTATCGTCGTGATGACAGCGTTTCTTTGCTCATCTGTCTGATGTATGTAAGTGTTTTAAAAGTTCCCGCTCATTCGTCTGTCTTGTGTTTGTAAACATTTTATGCGATGAAAATGCCCACATCGTCGTCTGTCTACAATCTGTAAACGTATTCCTTGGCGATAGTAATGCATTCATCCATGTTCATCGCTCGTCTTTCTGTAAACATTTTATGCAATGACAACAATATCTGCATTGTCTAAAATCATTTTTCAAAAATGTTATTGTACAATGAGGCAGATTCGTCGAACGATACGACTGTTAATTCCAATATATTGGGCGCCAAGCATAGAGATAGGTACATTTTTAATTATGTATACCAGGTTTTAATGGAGAATATAGCAATTACCTTCAATCATCTCAAACTGCTATTGAAGGTACAATGTACATATTTTGTCTCATTTGAATTAATTCTTGTATGATTTATGACTACAGATGGTTATCAAATTATTGTAGATGCTTTTGGGTTTGTTTTTTTTTTTTTAAAAATTAATCTACCAAATTAAACTCATTTGGCCTACATATTTTGGTCTTATTTCAGTGATACTTTGTACAAAGATTGATGATCCCATTTCCGGTTGTTTCTGTGTTCTTCAATATATTTAACACCGACGAGCGGTAGAACTACATCCTTTAGATTATCAATGGTTTCAAAAACAATATCACTAGAATATATTCTGCTTTCACAAATTTCGTTGATTTAGGAAAATGAATCCCCCACCCCTCCCAACAACGACAACAAAGATGTTTCTGATATGGTAGGAAGGAGAGCCACACTAGAGAAATATGATTTGAATGAAAAATGGAGGATTTGTACAATACGTATATTGAAAACTTCCAAAATTTACTTTAATTAGTCAAAAGATGTAATATTAGTAGAAAGTAATCTAGAAAAAAAATGGACTCGAACCCGAATGCACAAATCATCAGTCGGCACATTAAATCAGCTGCGCTACTCAGCTAGGCAATTGCATCTAAATGGTATAGGCAAATATTGTTAATTTTTATATCAAACCCGCGATCGACGGCACAGTAATTTAAACCTACTACGCTACTCAGTATAAAGGCAATTAAATTTAAATGATATAGACAAATATTGTTGATATTTATATTTCTAATTAATAAACCGTAGATGTTTGATCTTAGGGTCAAGCCCAGACACTATAGGAAGGGAAACAAATGAAATGTTCAAGAAAACAAAGTATCTATCAGATGTTTACTGGAACGTAAACACTATTATACCTACCGGTATATTTCCATTCGTTATTCCAGGAAAGTTTTAAAAAGAGGTTTCCTATGTTGGATGCAATTTTTCTGCCCCAAAAGGGAACTGTAAACTACAGTTAAAAGTTTTCATTCAGGGGGAGGGGGTAATATTCCAGGAACCTCCATCTAGACCCACCATTAATTAGAGAACATTCTAACAAAATTAAATATACTGTCGGCAGCACTAAAATTGAAATCGACTTTCCAAAGCCCGATATATAGATGTACAGACATTGTGTATCGGCAAACTATCAACACAATTTTATGACAAACGAAATGACTTTAAGTTCTGCTTAGTTTTAAGGCACAAATTCGATGGTCGTTACAATGATTTAATTTGCAAGTACAAGTTTCCACTGGGTTGTATGCTGTTTGGCGAGTTTCATACCAATTGTTAAGCCCCCCCCCCCCTTTTTTTTTTTTTTTTTTTACACGATATTCAATTTGACTACGGATTACTCCGTTTACCAGATGAAATATAGGAGACTCATGGCGGGTGTGACCGGTCAACGGTGGATGCTTACTCCTTCTAGATATCCGATCTCACCACGAATATGTCCAGGATTTTGTGTGCTTTTCTTTTAATTTTACAAGTATCCTTTATAGGATTTATGAACTTGATCAAATTTCATTATCTTATTGTTCATCTGTAGATTCTTAATGAGTTCTTTTATATCGTATACTTGAATTTTACCAGTCTCAAAATCATAAACATTTTCATTGTCTTATAAATAAAGCTGTCATCTTAATCCACAATGTGAATAGTGTAGATACATTTGAATATATAGTAAGGAAACTCATTATTTTATTTCATATCAATATACACGGATACCGTATGTGATTTCACAGACACAAACTTAAAGCTACAAAAATGAGACAATCAATTAGAATCAGGATTACCAGATAGAAACATTAGCTCTTACTTTATTTTTCCAATATTCAGTAATAAACGAGCTTACTTTCCATGATTTAAGATTTTAGATATAATACGATGAAATAAGTCTATGATACAAAAGACAACGAAAACGCAAATTCTGTCATTAAAACATACATGTATTTACAAAGATACTATTATAGGGCTATTAACTGATTCACAATCGCATGAAAAAATACTGCCTACATGTAGTTCCAAAAATGACATTTCAAACTACACGCATTTTTATCAGTAAATATGTAAGCAATAGGACAATTTTATGTATTTACATGTATACATATAATATTGTATACAACGACGTAACCAGGACAAGATAAACAAAGACGGAGAATGCTGTCATAATAAAACATAAAAACATATAATATGGCTGGAGGGCGGAATAATTGTGAAAATTTGACACCTCTGACCGGTTGTTATTTGTTTTGCGTCAGGTACTTGGAAATTTCTTACCTTGGAGAGTGGGACGGATCAGAGCACTCAAAATAGCCAGTAGAAATGATGGAAGCATTATTTCATGCACATTCTTCAAGCACTATATGGCTATTAACTGATTCACAATCCCATGGAAAAATGTCATTTTAGTCAGGCAAAACTGCTGAAGTTAATCCACCATATCGCCAGTAAGGGTGCATTGAAAGTGATTCTGTCCGCATGATCAGCGGCAATGTAAATGTGTAGCAGAAAATGTAGAAAAAAAAATTGATTTGAATTATCTTGTTAATCTGTGATGAAAACAATAAGCTAAATCTATCATTTTTAAAACTTCACGATAACAATAAAGCTGTAAAAATAGGTCAATATTCCTTTTAAAGTGGGCTGAACTCCAATAGGAAGTCCGTGTTGTAGAACATTCATTGTCAGTTTCCGAAATGCACTAAATGTAATTCAATAATTGTTATCCTCGATTTTGGAGAATCCTTTACGGTAAAGAAATCAATATAATGAAATAAACCGCCCCCTGAAAAGTGTATGCGTGCGCAAACACGCTTCATAAATTGTCTTATTCAGAAAGAGAGAAAACAAAATAACAATCATTTAACAATCATATTTTGATAATCATAATAGATATACCTATTTTAATAAGGTATATTCACTCAACCAATTACATGTAGTTACCCTCCGTAATTAACACAAAAATTAATTATAACATTTCCACTAATTTTTTTCCAAGTATTGCCACCACCAATACCGACATTACCAACGGAAAGACCACTAACATCAAATCCAGCTCTTTTAAACTTTAAACCTACAACTATCTACACAAGTATCACTATTATCAAAACTCATCATCATCATCATCATCATCATCATTATCATCAACAACAACAACAACAACAACAACACTACTTCCGTCGTCTTCAGCGCCACCAACCAAACCTCCACCAACAGCAATCATTACATCCATCAACCAGACCACCTACATAACTACCTCCATCAAAAACAATCACCACCTGTAATTATCTTAATCAGGCAAACGGAGGAATTCATGGTCAAAATCAGTATGTCAATAACAATTGGTATTAAACAAGCTAAGACAGCATTCGATCTAATGACAGGTTATATTTGAAAACCAGATGAGATAAATGACAGCCGTCATAATTGATAAGATAAACAAAGTATTTCCTAGTTTTGCAGTTAAAAAAAGCCTCAATACTTTGTAACTGCGGCGCTTATCAAAACTGCTAACACTCAACGTCTGAGCTATATTTGCTATGTTGCCATATGAAAGTCTGAGCATGTTATGGACCCTCCATTAGGTTAATTGTTGTTCAGTCTAATCCTTGCTTCACAGGTTTCAGGGGTATCTGGAAGGGTGTTATAGAGTTCTTTGAAAGCATCAGCCATCTGTATTTTGGTACACGAAATGATTTCTCAGAATACCGTTGAGGTTCTTGAGGGTGGGTGTTAAGTAGTGACTAGTGGGACCCTGTCATTTTGAGGTTTTTCTTTGTACCCATACTTTGAACACATCATAATCATTCTTAAGTGTAGACTAGTGTTTAAAAATTTCAGTTATACAAGAGAGCGAACATGGTGAACGAATTCAAAAATCCTATAAAGAATACAAAAGTAGGACAAACAAGAAACCCTGTACACACCAGAGGTGGGACCTGGTGTCTAGAAGGAGTAAGCATCCCCAGTTCACTGGTCACATGCGTCAAGAGTCTCAAAATAAGCATTATTGAACGACCGTAACAATTGATATAAAACAAATCAGATAACATTCAATCTGATGACAATTTGTATTAGCAAATTAATGATTATTATAACGACCAAAGACGTTGCGAAATGCTTTTCTACTTTTTAGGTGAGAAAATGTAGTTGAAAATTTTTAATTTCATCGCCATAACTAAAAAAAAAAAAAAAAAATCTCATTTACCTAATACCTTATTGGCGAATTTGAACTGAGGTCTACTCTTCAGATTTGCCGATCCTTGCTGATGAGAAAAATCAATCCCAATGACAAATTATACCATCACTTTTTAATACACACAAATAATTGATTTAGGAGACGTATTTCATTTTGGACACTAAATTTTGCAGCCCTTCACGGCCATTGGTGACGTCTCCATATGAGTGAAATATTCTCGGTGGGACGTACAACAGTAAATAATCAATAAATCAATCATTTTGGACATTTTATTGAAAAAATAAAAATAACCTTTGTACAAAATATTTTGATATACAATATCTAACATTACCTACATCATGTATCATGTAGAACAAACACACAACCAATATGGTTGAAACTTGAGATAAAAATGACCTTCAAGAGACAGTGGTTTGGGATACATCCCTCTACAAACTCTTTTCAATCAACTGGAATTACTGAATCTCGACCTAGCATACACTATGAATTTCTTTCCTAAATTCATCACTTCTCCTCCGTCGATATTTCATAGACAGGACATCTGGTGGATTTTGAACGTACAGTGCATAAATGTCATGGGTTTCCCTCCTGTTGTGTGTTGTAAGCTTTTTGGTCCATGCATTTCTCGTGTGCAGAACTGTTGGATTGTGCCCTTTTATAAAGGACAAGATATACAGCACAGGGACAGTTCATATTGACTGTTGTGGTAGTCTGACATGCTATCCGGATCTGTGTCTGACATATAATCCGGATCAACATAAACCTCTGTGTTTGGCTTGCACTCTGGATTTAACATACGCCTCTATGTCGGATGCTGATTTTCTTCCGTCCACTTCTCCTATAAAAGAAGGAAATATGAAAATACATTCATCAAAAGACCAACGAGCCACATACATGTAGCTCACCTGGGTAATTAATTGCACGTATACTTTGTCTTATGAAAATGTGGCCTCGCAATGATCCATTCGAGTCATTCTAGCCAGATTTTCAGAATGAAAGGATGATTCCAGCGACAGCAAATCATTAAAATCATAACCTTTTGTTTTAGGACCGCTAAGTCTAAAATTTCATGACTCTGCTTTTTTCCTTGTTTATGTACTCTATTTTGGTATTTTTGGGAGCTCGAGATTGATTACTGTTTGTTATCTTTGCCTTTATATTGAATAAAAAGCAAGAGAAAATTAAATTGAGATGCTTCATAATCCATGTAAAATTGTTACCCCAGCCCGAGAATATCAAATGTTGTTTAATGTGGTATGGATCTATACCGCATAAGGTAAATGTACAATTTTTGTTCTGTGCTATTTGGAAACTAATCCATATGCATGAAGATTTAGCCTCTAAACAATAGTAAACCGACAAACATCGATTAGAGATACACGTCCTTTAGATTTTGAATGTGTAGAAGCAAACAAATTACAATGATATAAAGAATTTGCCAATTTCAGCCGGAAACTTTCATCTAACTCCACACAACCCTGACGCAAATATGATGGACTGGCGAAGCATAGATATTCACCCTAAGCTGAAAAATTTGTTTGAGGTTGATTTTTTTTTTACTAAGATTAGAATAACTTTAAAAGTCAATTTAAAGATTGGTAATACGCATAAATACTACTAGATAATAAAGGTAGTCAGTCGGAATTGTAACCAGTCCTCAACAAGACTCTAACTACCTGGCAATGCATTGTATCGGTAAATTATAGTCTGGTTTTTGTTTTATTTAAAACTTATTTGTATGACCATCAATATAATTATCTGGTTTCATAAAAATTCCTTCCAATGATGTTTGATAAAATAATTAATCCTTTCGACAGTTACTTATTGGCAATATACACATACATTGTATATAGTAGGTTAGATAATACTTTTCTGAACAACTGATTCATTTTGTAGTTCATAAGAGAAAATAATAAAAAAAAAATGACTTACAAACAATCGACCATTTTGAGCATGCACTCGTTTCTGTAGGACACTCCATCTGTACCACACACTGGCTGGAGACCAGAAGGACATTTCCGGAAGTTGCATCTTTGTCGCTGTTTTTGGGAGCTCTGATGTTTCCTTCCAGCATTTACCGAGGGTTGCAGGTGCGTTTTATTTCGTCGCGCAGTCCAGTGAGCGATTAAGCTCTTGTTTGACGGTTCTACTCTGTAAGAAAACTGCTTTGGTGCAATAACTTTATACATAACGGACGTCTTCACACTTGGTCTTTGTCCTGTAGATTTATGTCCTAACTTAGTTTTGATCACATTAGTGTTTTGTTGATTTTGCACTGCAAAATTGATTGGTCGATTCTGCATTTGTTTCCTCTGAACGAATTGAGGCATCGAATATATTTCTTGACGACGTTGTGGATATTTAGCGAATCTATATTTTGGAGGATAACGTTTTTTAGGTCCACCATTACGAATTGGTACAACAAGCTTGCGTATACTGCGTTGATTCCCGATATTTTGTTTCACTTTTATTTGAGTGGCTTTCTTGACCGATATTGATGAAGACGTGGCCACGCCTTTTGCCTTCAACTTCTTACCCCGTGTAATTGTCTCCTGTTTCCGTTGTCCTGTTGGAGAGGATGTTGTAGTTCGATCTTCCAGTTCTATTCCTTCTGTGATGGCTTGGGCTGTGGTTGTCGTGATCTTATTCACTTTCCCCCCGGATACTTTTGGTTTCGGTGTTGTTCTATCTTCAGCTTCTATTTCGTTCTTCGTTGGTTTGTCTGTTGTGGTGATCGTAGGGACTGTTGTAATATCTTCAGCCTCGATCTCATTGCCCCCTGCCTTGGTTGTAGTTGTCTTGGAAGTAGTTGTCACATCTTCACCTTCGTATTCTGGTTCTTCTGTTGAACTTGAGAAACTGTGTTTGCCATTTCCAAAATAATCGTAGTAAAACATTGAAGGTAATGCATTGTAGTAGTAATACGCATATTGATCAAGCCCCATATATGGGTGTATGGTGGTTTGGTCAAAGTAGTTGTCTTCCAGACTCCACGGGGTCGTAGTTTCATACTTTGGAAATGAAGATATCTGATTTGAAGACTGTTTCGTTTGTGTTTGAATATTGTTTATTTTCGTCTTTCCCTGCATATTAATTCCAGAACGATTTGGCTGTTGACTTTTATTGTTCGATCCCTGTTTCTGCTTTGCTGTCTTCGTCTTCCATTGCTTTGGAGCTTCCTCACGTCTGGTAACCTTTGTATTGACGGTGTGGATAGTGTGTAGTTTTACCGCTGAAGTGTTTCCACTGGATTTCCTGACAGAGGTTTTCCCAGACCTATATTTTGGATTAATGATGTCGTTCCAGGAGATTTTAGTTTTTGTCTTCAGAAGCTTTCCATCACCTTTGAAACAAAGACAAACATTATATATAATTATATGTATACATGCAGTTCTCATGTTTTATCGGGTTTTTTTGAATGACCGTTTTTAAAAACATTACAAAAGACAATGAGACACTAAGATCAAATACTTAGCATGGTAATTAAAAAAACCCATGTGAATTACATGTACTCTCTATTTAATTACCAGGTATTGTATATGATTTTATAACTTCTTTGCATGAGTATACAAACATGCTTTATCCAAGTATTGCATGCGATTATTAATTTCATTAATAATAGATCGTATTAATCGTAGCATCGTCTTAAGAAAATTTTCAATAGTATACATATATGATGGATCAAACTCACATGTTCGATAATCCAAGAGAATAAAAGTAGTTAAAATAAAACAAAACCCCACGAAAGCTTTCCTCATTGTGTTCAAACTAAGACTGTAGATTATCAATTGAACCACTGGACACTACAGCGAGCTTATTTATCTAGCATGTGTTGTTGAATAAGGGACTGATCATTACCATAAAAGGTGTATTCGTAGCCATAAACACCAATCAGTGACCAGCAGTGACGTCATGATTAAAGACGCAAGACAGCAGAAAAAAAATTACACCAAATAAACAAAAGGTTATGGACTATGTAATAACCTAGACGGAACGGTGTGACATATGACTGACTCGGAATTTCATGTCCAGGCTTTTATACACTATTTAACCATGATGTTTTCCCCTGTTACTGGGTTCTAAAACACAAGTAGAGAGCAATAAAACGGATAATAAATTGCCAGTGATCCATGCTGGATAAATAAAAGATATGTCTGATTAATTTTATTTTCTGTAAAAATAATTCAGGCGTAACGTATTTAACAATGGAGATATTAATCTTCTTTTTTATTGATTTTCGTATAATTCTGTACATTGGTGGTTCAATGAGCAAGAAATGTATTGTCAAAATAATTGAGATGGCATTTACAGATATCATCATTGATTAGTACATGGTTTAATGAATTGTTGAAATGATTGGAATGGTGTTTTATCATCATAATGATCGAAACTGAAGGTATACTAGAATGTTTTAAAATGTTTGTGTTGTACACGTGTATATATTGTTATGAAATGATGTTTATATGTAGAATGCACAACGCACTTGCTAAATTGTATGAACAGTACGACATTTAACTTCGGAACTTGGACATGATCAAAGTCCAGCTTTTTGCTACTTCTTTTACACAGAGTACAGATTTAAACAACATTCAGTGTATCTGGTAGGCATTTTTCTGCAAGATATCTCGAGTCTCAAAGCTAAAGTTACTCGCTTGTAGTTAAGAGATTTACCGTATGTACGATAAATAAAATCCTGATAGGAAGAATGGGGGCCCGCATATATCCTATCAAAATCCTATTCATGTTACCTATGGGAAAAAAGTCCTTCAATTACGGAAAAAAAAATCCTTATGATTTTTCGAAGGATAATTAATCTAATATAAGAAAAAATGGATTAAGGAATCAAAATGTCTCGAAATAAAAATCCAATCAGTTATCTTATCCCATGGTTTAGTCAGAACAACAAAAGGTATCTAAAATTTCCAATTCAATTGATTCCTTCTATTAGTTGTGAAGGACCCATGTTATTTATGCTGGTGATCATTTGGAATCTAATGTCTCTGTAGGGATGATTTTCCTATTTGGGAAAAATTCATAGGAGTTTTTTATTCCTATAGGATTTTTTCTCCCATAATGATAATGAGAGGAATTTGATAGATAAAAAAAAATCGCCCCATTTCTCCTACAGGATTTGTTATCTTTTAGAAGCGACTGATCATCTCAATTATAGTTACAAGTACGGCCAGGTAGACTTTGCTTTGAACTAGAAGATACTGCAAAAAAGAATCCGTACCAGTACCACTGAATGTGTTATTCCTGTTCTCTTTCGAATAAAGGGTAGCAATAAAGTCTGGATTCCTTATTGTCATGTGGCCGAACGCTTTTAAGATGGGTCCTACTGATTTTATAATGCAAGGCCATTCTAGTCATTATTCACAAAACCATAAACATTGTTTTTTGTTTTTTTTCGTTTTTGTATTGATTAATTTGTTTTATGTTTTGGCACGTTTGAGGCTTTCCGATGCCATTCCGATCATACTAAGGTCTCAAAAATAACCAGAAAATGGATGAAAATCTCACATGTAGAAAAAGAGGACATTTTTTAATGATCAATTTTTTGTACCCACGTCGGCAACCAATTTTCATAAATAATGTCTTTTATTTATTTGAAAAATAGACACAAACTAAGTGATATAATTATTTACTGAACAGATGTGCTGCTTGCCTTGGGAAAGTTGTGGTACACGAGATGATAGCCCGACAGTACCATGGCATTCCTGAGAGGAAACTTTTTCTGGAAAAAAAGGGATTGAAAACCTACATTTTACTCCTTGCAACTCGCAGAAAATTCTTTTTCCCAGTATATCTGACATATATCAGTCGTTCCATCGCTATTCTTCAGCAACGAGGTCTTCCCATAATTGGTCAGAGTTCCTTGATTCTATCTCAAGGATTATTTGACATTCAATTGAACACTGCTATTTCTTCTGCACCTTACCCGTTTAAGAAATGTGAAAAAGTTAAGAAGCACGCGCGGAAATTTCAGCCTGTTCCATCTTTTCCATTTGACAGTTTTCCAAATAGTCCACAAAAAGGCACTTGGTCAATGCAGTAATTTGTGCCTCGGCTTGAGAGTATTTAATCGAGAGATAAAAACATTGAAAATCCTATTTAAATTCTGATAAAAACATCTTCTAAATTTAACCAACATTATGTGAACCCTGAAGGATTAGTTTTCGTACATTGGCCAAGGGGGAAGGGGTATTATTGAGACAACATATCATTTTAAAACAAAGTTACTTGTGAAAAAAGATCTGGTTACATTTATCTTTATAACGCGGTCTTCCACTTTCCGGTCAAAAATTGTAACAATTTTTGAATAAATGTGTGAAATATACGAATTCCTTAAATGAATTGGCCTCAGCTGTAGCATAATGCACGATGTTTCCACCCTCACGATCTAGATCCATTCTAAGCACATTAAAATCATTCATACCGCTTGCACCGGTATGGAGTGTAGTGGTTGCCATAAACTTTGAACGCGTGACCTTTCCTATTATTGACAAGCCTATCCTGATATTTTCTTTCAAGTTACAGCAATAACCTCGTCAGAATGATTTTTCACGAATAAAATGAACTGACTCCACGCCCCGTCCTTTGAATGAGGCAGATAAAATAAAGCTTTTCGGGAAAATTGGAAATTCATTGAATTTTCAGGACGAGAAAAAATT
>CAJDSM010056972.1:9762-26720 GCA_903981925.1 Ostrea lurida | reverse complement strand
ACATCTCCCATGTTTTGGATTACACATCTCCGATGTTCTACCACAGCATTAAAGACTTTACACAACCCTGTACAAGTGACCTTTTGGATTACACGTCTCCCACCTAAGCCAATATGTACTAAAAAGACTATCAAATTAAAGATACAGTTGAACCTAGTTGTCACAAAGCTTGGCCAAAATCTTCAACACATCCATGCCTATTCATAAATCCTTACCCAGTACCTTTAGATCTAATTCTGACACACTCATCAGTAAAGTTTTTCTATTTATACTTCAATTGTTTGAATACATGCAAGTTGATTCTGCTGATAAATAAAAATTCAAAAACTTAATTGTTTTTATACATTTATTTCATTGAAATTCATTCATCATTTAATTCTTTATTTCCAAAAGACAGAAATAACATGTAAAATAATTAATTAAGTATGTGGCCAATGAACAGAGACAAACAAGAAATACAAAAGAGGTAAATATATATATAATCATTCGAGACATTCAATACACAAATGTGTCGTTAACTCACCGGTACAAATACTTATACAATGTTTGTATAAATTTATTATGTGGCCAATGAACAGAGACAAACAAGAAATACAAAAGAGGTAAATATATATATAATCATTCGAGACATTCAATACACAAATGTGTCGTTAACTCACCGGTACAAATACTTATACAATGTTTGTATAAATTTATTATGTGGCCAATGAACAGAGACAAACAAGAAATACAAAAGAGGTAAATATATATATAATCATTCGAGACATTCAATACACAAATGTGTCGTTAACTCACCGGTACAAATACTTATACAATGTTTGTATAAAAAAAAGGGGGGGGGCATTACATTATTTATAAAATGAAATGCAAATAAAAATAAATCATTTTCAGTCAAAATAAATATATATTATATACAAAGTATTATATACAATCATGTGAAAAAAGGTTCAATCTGCACATATTTCTGATAAATCACAAAACCTCCGAGACTGAACTTTATTAACCTACAGATCACTGTCACACATTACACCACTATAGGCTAACTGGCTAGCTGATGAAGTTCAAAAGGACAAGAAATATAATGTTACTGATAATTGCTTTTCTATTGTGGGCTGAAAAGGAAGTCGGCCATCATGACGAAGTGTTATTCAGGCTTGATGGAAAGTATCTATTAATTGCTAGCGTCTTGAAATGGCTCGTATGTAGGGCAGCATGTAACACATGTAATCAATATGTGATAGCTAGGGATTGCAAGTCCAGTGGAAAGTTCAAAACCAAAGCTAAAAAAAGACAAAGAGGCCAATATGCTCACCTGGTTCTACTGTTCTTCAGATTTCTTAAAACAAAGATTTTTTACACTCTTAATTCCCACCAAAAGTTTGAACATCACCTGACCCCACCTAAGCCGAACGGCATCATGACTTCAATCAACTTAACTCCACACAACATAGGGACACCTTATATCCCCCTTTATTCATGTAAATCCTTAGGTACCTACCTAACCCAACTACCGGTATAAAGAGAGAAAAAAAAAATGATTTTCTGAATCAAATTTCTCCCTATGCATTCTCCAACTTTGATTAATCTGGTCCTGCTGTTCTTGAGATAATTTTTTTTAAATCATTATGTAAAACTGATCCTATACACCAATGAACACTTTGCACAAGTTATGTCCCTTGACCATCTTCTTCCAGTAAAAAAAAAATTGTATTTCCCTAGGTTGACATTTCTAGATTTTCAATGTAAACCCGACTGTGGCCCGGCCCATCCTACTCTTGGGTTCACTGATTTCATCAAATCTGAACCTACATGACCTGAACATATCTGACCACAACACAGTTGTTCATAAGAAGAGCCTTTTTAAAGATTTTTTTTTTCAATTACATTCCTGAAAAAAACTTTGACTCCTATTGTTGCTCCATCCTAAGAGTAAAAATGACTCTGCACTACCTCAGGATGATTGCTTATTAATACCACTTATCATCGAGATGGCCCAGACGCTCTGGAGGAAAAGATTTTTAAAACTTTTACCCTACATATTCCAATATCAAACTTTGATCCCATGTTGTAACCCATCTTTTCCCACCGTAGTCATAAATTGAACGAACTTGAATTTGCACAACTGTTACATGAAGATGCTTGCATACATGACTAATAAAAGCTCTGCAGTTGTTCATGAGGAGAAGATTTCAAACATCAAAAGATTTTTTTATACATAATTCTAATTTGAAACTCTGGTCTCCTGTCTTTTAAGGTCCCACCCTATCCCCAGCGGCCATGACTTGAACAATTTAAATCTACACTCTCATAGGAAGCTTTCACATAAGTTTTGTCTTTTCTGGCCCAAAAACTCATGAAAAAGAATTTTGAATCACCCTACCTTTCTTTTAAAAATTGCTAATTATCTCCCCTTTCAAAGGAACATACAAAATTGAAAGCTTCAAGGATGCTTTATGCCAAGTTTGGTTTATATTGGTCCAGTAGATGAAAATGTGAAGTGTACGAACAGACAGATGGACAGACAAAAAGTAGTTTACAAGAAATACCGGTACTCAACAAGAGCTTTCAGCTCAGATGAGTTTTAAAAAATACCCTAGGATTTTGCATTGCCATATTGCTTTTATAATGTGGTTTTATCTAAAATTCAAACATCACATATGCATGTCCCATAAAATGATAAAACAGATACAGAAATTTCAACAACAAAACTTGCTTCTGTCATCATTTATCAACTTGCTAGTCTAACCCCATGGTCCCCATGAAAAAACAAAACCTTTTACTTGCACTCACACAACTTAAAAATGTTTGCATGTTAATACTGTACAAAAAGATCTATAGGTAATTCTGACATGTAAAAGTCACAATGTAAGCATACTAAAAAAAAAAACATACAGAAGATATTGACAACATACGCAAAAGACAAAACATATAAGTTTGAGATTTCATGGTGTAAAAATAGGCAATATCATGTATGTACACAAGGATTAACAATAAATGTTTTAGAAACATTACCCCCCCCCCCCCCCCCATCCCCCACGGCAATATTGAAAAGGATCTAGAATATATATAATGGTATCAAAAAATATAGATTACCTACAAGTCAGAACACAATACAAAATTTTGATCTCTATCAGATGATACGATAATTAAGCTTTTTTTTTTCCCATGTCCATGGAGAGTAAATTGGTTTATGGTCTTAATTATATTATGAGATTCATACTGAAAAGGCGTCAAATACCATTAGACATTTTTACAGTCCCTGAAACGTTCTACTTTACACAACGCGAACGGTGACCGACACGCGAACGCTCACGGGACCGCCAATTTGGATGACCGCTGACCGCAACGTAACCGCGACCGGACCGCAAATTAATGACGTGACCGCACGCTGACTCGCATATGAATAATCATTGGAATGGTTCGAAATTTTTTCCAACTTGGTTAGATATGACTATTTCCTAATCATTACTAATAAATAATATTAAAATAAAATAACTTGTATCAAACTTAATAATCAATAAGTAATTGGAAAAACATATACATTGTCAATTCAATTCAATTCATGTCTATAAATGATAAAAACAAACCACATATACACTACATGTTGTAGTGGAGAATATGACAGTCTCCTAGTAAGCATCACTGAATGTAGTCTGTAAAGTATGCAATCGATATATACAACCGTACAGTAGTTTTCTCATGGAGATTATTTTTTTTTCTAAATGCACCAGTAATGAGTCAAAGAAAGAAACAAAACTACTAATTCTATTTTATTAGACTAGTTAACGACAATCCTCCAGGGGTTACGGGCGTAATGCATGGCTTCAAAATTTTTAGGCAACGAGGATATATCTACCTGCAATTAACAAAACCCCTAAAAATCTATGCATTAAACAAACCACGGACGAGCATGTTACCCCCTTGTCAAACAGTATTTTTATAGCAATTGTAACCGACATCCAGGAATTACGGAGGTAGACATGTATGGCATTCAGATTTACGAAGCACAAGGAATACATATATACTTGCAATTAACAAACACCCCTAAAGATGCATTAAGGGCAGCATTAACATATACGCGAGATCATGGAATAGCTACGCTTCTCTCTTGAGTTCCGAATAGTCAATGCAATGAAAAAAAGCCTAAGGCGACCGCTGGATCCGCACGGTTGACCGACCGCTGACTGCACGGTAACCCAATGACCGCGAACGGTGACCGCCAAAACTGTGACGGTGGACCGCACGCAGGACCGCCGTGACGCCGGAAATGGAATAAGTAGAACGTTTCAGGGACTGTACCAATAGGGGTCACAGCTAGATTCTTTAGGGTGTACCAGTGCACCATGTTTGATGTATGTCATGCAAAGGGTTTATAAAATATTGGGCTGACAATATCTTTTATGCTAAGAATAGTTTGATCTTTACCCTTTTGACCTCAAAATCAATAGAGGCCACCTATACTCCTCAAGTAGAGCCAAATTTGATTCTGTGGACTACTGGTGCAGAGTTCTCAAGATACTGAGGGGACAATATTTTCCTATGTCAGAGTAGAGCAGATTAACCCTTGACCTTTGATCTTGTGATCTCAATAGGTCATCTACTCTTCGGGGGAAACCAGTAAAACCAATTGGGTGTTATTTTAATATTTTGAGCAGCAAACACTTAATCACATAGGGTCATGGTGTAAAAACACTTGAATTTACACAACATAACAATGCTTAAGTAGTGCATGTCAATCTGACATAAAAAGAAAAAGTTTAAAGATTTTTTTTTAAATAAATATTCCTATGTAAAACCCTGTCTGTTTCCCCTATTAAACCCTGGGGCTCATGCATGCTTCAAATAAACTTATAATCTTCATTATTGAAGCTGTGTTATGCTCAAGATACATTAAGTACTTAAAATACCATTACACTTGTTTATGTTCATCTGATGGCCTATGTTCAAACTCATAATCCAAATGCACAAAAGCTCTTTCTACCTCCGGTAAACGTTCTAGTTTGCGTTGCAAAGGTTCACCAATATCATGCGCTTCTTTTAATGTCATATCCTCCGGCAACACGATGTCCACCTCCACCAGGAAGTTCACCCCAAAGTGAAACGCACGGACCGTGTCCAGATATCGGAGTTTCTGATGATGATTTAAACAAATCCAGGTTAATTTCTGCAGGAAACCTGGCTTTGCGGTGTGTCCAGTTAACAACTTAATTTGTCCGTAACCAGTGGACCACCAGCCATACAGAATGTACAGAGATATTAGGATGGCTCCAACAGGATCTAGATATACCAATTCTGAAACTTTGTACTGTTCATACATATTCTTGGACCCTATATATCCGAACACAATGGCGATTGCATTAGAGAGGATATCGTTTCTGTGATCCCTAGTCAAGGCATCAATAGAAGGGGACTTCACTCTCCTACACACCAGAAAAAGAACGATCTTGACCGCGATAGTCGAGCACACGATCACGATTGTGGCAACACCAACATCAGGCTGCCCCTCTTTCCCAGTTGCTAATCCCACTATTTTCTCGACACTTTCTACAATGAGCTGAACGGAGGCCAGACTCATGATCACAGACAGTATAACTACGGCGATCGGTTCTAACTTAGTACGACCTTCAGGATATTCGTACAAATCCCGCTTTCTCATGGCTCTCTCTGTGACTGCTATGACAATTCCAGAAGACAAGTCCACTACACTGTCCACTAAACTTGAGATGATGGAAATGGAACCTGACAGAATTGCAGCAACTAACTTAGCTCCCAAAAGACACAAATTCGCAACAAGGGAAACCTTGGAAAGTATAGTAGCTTTTTTCCGTTTTTCTTCCTCCTCTTCAGCATGCTCCATAGCATCATCAACTCCAAAATGAATATCCTCAAAGGCAGTTATTACTTCATCCTGGTTCTTGTAGAAAGTTCTGATGCGCTTTGGAAGATTCCTGCGGCTTTTGCCATGCTTCTTAGAAGAAAATTCATTGATAGACAGTTTCCAGTCCTCTTCTTTATCAAGTCCGATAAAACTACTGTGAGACGGGGCTACTTCTGTGATACAAATTCTATGATAGCAATCATTGACAGATGTGGTGGATTTCGCATTCGTTAAATCAGCAAATATATCTGAACCGTCTGCTCTTCCAAGCAGAAACTTCACCACTCCTGGGGGCTTCCCTTCCTGTCTATTTAGTGGTTGGTTACCAAATGACAATCTTCGCTTCAATGGAATATTTTCTGCTTTCACGTCCACATGAAGATCATCCAAAGTAAGAGACTTTCTGGCCATTATACTATTTCAATAGAAATTATTTGTTACATAAGAGCTGCAATCTTAGTTTTAAACAGAAATTTTGTTTGAATGGCAAACCCAATGTAGATCATCTACTAGATGTCAGCTGATGTTGCATATTCGCTACTAGATAGAACGTTCTATCGTTAAAATGACAGATGTCCTCCGGACCCGGTTTAAGGGACCAAGTCACAGTTAGAATATTCTAACTAATTCGCTACATATACATATGGAGTGTACAGAAGTACTTGAGCGGATTTGTCACAATGTCACAAGTACATATCAACAATCACAATACGTATTTACAAAATAACGCGGACTAATCCAGTGACAGAGCGCGCGCAGCACCATCAATGGCATCATGCCTTGTTATTTTTTAAAGCCCCCCGAGGCTGTCTCTCATTAATTTTCTTTCAACATTTCAAAGTATTTTCAGATTTGCTCTTTTGTAAATCTTAAGTATATACTTAGCAATACTTTATAAGGACAAAAGATACTACCTTGCCTATGTAACTCCAGAGGCGATATGATCATAAAATCATCCCTTGCAGAAAACATGTGCTTAGTTCTCCTTTTACCCTCATCCTCACTTTCCAGTTGTCGTAATCAATTAAGCAAGAGTAATCAAATTAAATCTTTATCATAACATTATTCAATATATTGATGCGTTTATTTACAATATTAATCTTATCAATATAACTTTTCCTTTCAGTGTGAATGTAAACATATTACGACAACCAAAAATCAAAGACCGCATGTTGACTGTTTTGGATTTGTGGAGAAGTTTCTAGATTTTCCGATTGACTTCGATTAAATACAGCACGTTGGGTGTAGATCTATAAGCAAATAAAATGGCAAACAGAGGTTCCGATGGCAGAGGCCCGGACGATAATAAACCGCCCAAGGATGTTAAGGGACTGCTAGAACTCTGTATAGGGGTACAGGGTGGGGAGCAGGGTGAAAACCAAGAAGAGGAAGCCCCAGCCCCGGTGCAGCCGATGACAGAAGAGGTGATGTATCATTCTACATTAACAAATGTCTAATGTTGCTGTAAGACATGATGCAAGTTCTACGACATTGTCTCATTGAAAAGTTTAGCTATGTTTACGGAAATGGTTCACGTAACATTTTCACGATTTTGTATCAGCTGTAGGTTGTCTAACTTTCTTGTCAATGATTTTACGGATATAATTATGAAAGGCTAGGATAAGTTAGTACATCACGAAAGATGAAGCATGTTTGTCACTCATTAACATTTACATGACACAGACAGTATGGAAATCTGGGACAGGCTGATCTGACATCATGTAAGTTAAATTTATGGCATCCAGAAGAAACCATAGACAAAATCCAGACTTTTTTTTTTTTTTTTTTTTTTTGGTTCTTTATATTCAGGATGCATAAGATTTGTTGATTCTCCAATGACATTTGATTTAAAGAAAATGATATCTGTTGCCAAACTGCTAAAGGGGGAGGGGGTCCAAAGACACATCAGCCTCCTCCAACCCAGCACAATCTCACAGGCAATAGTCATGTTGAGGTTTTATCGTATATGTATCGGTTATACGTGATAATTGTGCCCACAATATGTATCGCGATATGGCGGACGAAAAATCGGTATTTTTAGACATATATGAAATTCCAGAAAAAATCATGTTGATACAAAAATCTGATTTGTTAAAAGTTTTGCAAATGTCTATATGTTATGTAAACATATTTACAATTTTGCCATAGCTCATATCTTTATTTTTCCCGACATAGGTTGTGAGTCATTTCATGATTTTATTTTTACGGATCTGATATTTTTCGTTAATTCTCTTTTTCCTTACCAGTTTTCTAATACCAAATTAAATGTTTAAGGTAAACCAAATCTGCTTTTATGTTATACACGATAAGGAGTACTGAAATAATGAGAGACATAATAAAAAATGCAAATGTCCTAAAATATCGCGATATTATCACGATATTAAGAAAAATATTGTATATACGCAGATACAAAATTATTGGCGATACCCATCCCTACAGGCAATCATTAATCTCCTCTGTTTTCCTAAATCTACTAATATTGCTTCCATATCATTGATTAAGAAAAGACAGTATTCGAAGTACTCTAGTTTCCATTACAATCCTTAAATTTTTACCGTGCATTGAAATGATCTTAATTCCCATCAGAGGAAGACACGTTGATGTGACTTGGTACCAGAGTTAGTTAATATAAAACACCTATATTCCAGAGACGACAGTGGTTGAATAGTGCACTTGTAAACTTGACAGTAAGCCCAGTGGAGAAGATGAAGGAATGTTTGCGAACTCTGACCTCACCAGATGTCACAGAAAAGAAAATGGTGGAAGCTTTGGGGGAAGTCACAGAATGGTGTGAAAATCTAGATTTCGCTGCAGGTTTGTATTTACTGTGAAGAGCATTTCAAATCACTCTAGGGGACTTGAAACATGGCTGGTTGCTTTTAAATACCCCTGTAAGCAGAATTTTTAGGCCAAAAATAAATAATTGTTTGTTCCCCAAACCGTGCCCGATCAGGTTGGGTGTGGGTAGGTACCCGGTAGGTAAAATATTTTTTTATGGGGGGGGGGGGTAAATTGTTTTTTGTTGGTATGTGTAAAAAGGAAATAACACCAGGATCTTAGAACACCAAGGTCTAGGGTGTATCAAGTGTTCATTTCCCTTAAATAAAACTCGAAACGTTTTCACCTATGCTGATTACAAGTGCGTTTTGAAGAAAAGCGGTCCTTTCTCGTATTTGATTCCCCTTTATTGGAGCACCACTTAAGATTTAGATTAAAAAAAAATTCCACACAAAATTGGCAATAAAATTCTTCCGGTCGCAGAGATTTTTTCGGGTCAGTCGGGATTGGGGAAACAAACAATATTTTATTTTAGGCCTTAGCAAAGATGTTGAGAATGCTAAATTTGAGTATTGCTAATTATTAAAGTTATTCCATATCGGAGGTAACAGTTACGTGAGATGCTCTAAGACCCGACTTCAAACTCCAGATAGCCATAACTGTACCTCCGATATGGAATAACTTTTAATAATATCAAGCAATACGTCAATTTAGCATTCTCAACACTCATTGCTATACATGCCTAAAATAAATATTGTATTGTTTCCCCAATCCCGAACTGACCCCAAAAATCTCTGCGACCGGAAAAGTTTTTTGCCAATTTGTGTGATTTTTTTTAATCTAAATCTTAAGTGGTGCTCCAATAAAGGGGAATCAAAACGAGAAGGACGCTTTCTCAAAACGCATTGTCAATCAGCATAGGTGAAAAGTTTCGAGTTTATTTAAGGGAAATGAACACTTGATACACCTAGACCTCGTTTCTAAGATCTCTGGTGTGTTACCTTTTTACACATACCTACAAAAAAAACAATTTACCCCCCCCCATAAAAGAAATATTTTACCCTACTACCGCACTCCCAACCTGATCGGGGTCGGGTTTGGGAACAAACATTATTTATTGGCCTAAAATTTCTGCTTACAGGGGTATTAAAAAGCAACCAGCCATGTTTCAATAGTCCCGTAGAGGTGATTCGAAATGCTCGTTCCAGTAATACAAACCTGCACGAATCTGATTTTCACACTCTTCTGTGACTTCCAAAGTCAACTTTTCTTCTTCTCGTTATTATCGCCTGGAGTCAAGTGTCCAACACTTCCTTTTATGCTTCCATGCCTCGGCTCATGCAAGTTTTACAAGTGCACTATTGTCAACCATTGTCGTCTCTGGAATATGAGGTGTTTATATTAAATAAATCTGGTACCAAGTCTACATATCAACGTTCTTCTCTGATGGGATTAAGATCATTGTCAATGCACGGTAAAAGATTTAAGATTGTAATGAACTAGAGTACTTCGAATACTATGTCTTTGTCTTAAATCCAATGATAGGAAGCAATATTAGTTGAATTAGGAAAACCAAGAGATTAGAGCCGCAGGTTACGCAAAATTGTTACGCATTACGTATTTCTAATATCGTGATATCGGATTGGATTGCTTGAGATCAGCTGTTCTGTCCTAATAATTTATGTGTCTGCGTTATATCACGACAAACGTAGATTTGTTTCTACTCTTAAATAGTTGTTACGTGAGTGTAAATGTATCGGTGATATTTTATGCATCGGCAGTCACTCACACGAAAAATATAGTCCGATAAATATTCATATTCATTATGCTCAACCTACGAAAATAGCATTATGTTGACTAGGTGCAAATGCTAATATGTTGAATTAAAATAGCACTAATAGACAGAAATTTAGTTGTATCCAACATAATTTTTGTATTGAATATATATGCAAAAAATTACGATAATTCGATCCGCCTAATCCGAATGATCACAACTTTGTGGACGGAATGTATCAATTAGAATAGCTGTTATGAAAACGATTGCTTGAAAATCCATGTTTAGTAACTATAACCATTGTGCACAAAACTTTTCTTACAAATCAGTATCTCTTGATCAACATGAGGTTTTTGCATCTAAGGAATTTCTATATGTTAAGAGATAACGATTTCGTACCCACATCGTTAATTGTGGGTGGGCACCGGTTCAATCACGTGAGAGTAATCCTCTTGAGTGACATAGCGATCAATTCACCGCTCTGCGATCTAAGCTGCATGCCTCGTGAGATTCAGGGTCTAGACTATAGTTTGACCTACTTAGATTGCAATAGTACTTAACAGAATGTCATGGGAGTCATAACAGATCTTATCGCATCCTGAATATAAAGACAAAAAAAAAGAAAAAAAAAGGAGTCAGGATTTGTCTATGTTGCTTTCTGGATGCCATACTAATTTAACTTACATGGTTCAGATCAGCCTGGCCCCAGATTTCCATACTGTCTGTTCATGTAATGCACAGTTAATGAGTGACAAACTGCTTCATCTTCGTGATGTACTAAGCTGTTCCTAGCCTGTCATATTTATTATCCGTAAATCATTGACAAGAAAGTTAGACAACTACGCGAACAAATCTGATACAAGTAGATCAGTGAATAATTGCTTCAACGCCGTTAAGAACCTCATTTCGTATAACATAGCTAAACTTTTAATGAGAACAAGGTCGAGAACTTGCGTCAGTTTACAGCAACATTGACATTTTTTCAATGTCAGATGATACGATCCCTTTGTCTGTTCATCGGGCTTGCACCGGGGGCTGGGGCTTCTCATTCTCTTGTGTTCACCCTGTTCCACCCTTACCCTACAGATTCTAGCAGTCCTTAACATCCTTGGGGTTTTTATCAGTCCGGGCCTCTGCATCGAACCGCTGTTTGCCATTTTATGGTTTAGATCTACACCAACGGCGTATTAATGTCAACGAATTTAAACGAAATCTAAGAGGAATCCTCCACAAATCCAAAACGTCAACATGCGGTCTGATTTCTTTGGTTGTCTGTAATATGTTACTTCACACTGAAAGGAAAAGTTTATATATTGATAAGATTAATATGTAAATAAAAGCACATCAATAATTGAATAATTATATGATAAAGAATTTAATTTGAAATTTCTCTACTTGCATTAGCGAATCGGCAACCTGAAAGTGAGGGAGGGTAAAGTGAGAAACTTAAGCACATAGTTTTCTGCAAGGGATGATTTTATGAATCATATCGCAATCTTCTGGAGTTACATAGCAAGGTAGTATCTTTGTCCTTATAAAGTATGCAAGTATATACTTAAGATATACAAAGAGCAAATCTGAAAATACTCTTGAAAGCTGTTGAGAAGAATATATGAGAGACAGCCTCGGGGGGCTTTAAAAAATAACAGGCTGATGGCCATTGATGGTGCTTCGGCGCGCTCTGTCACTGGATAGTCCGGTATTTGTAAACTACGTATTGTGATTGTTTGATAGTTACTTGGACATTTGGACAAATCCGCTCAAAGTTATTCTGTCACTCCATATGTATATTAGCGAATTAGTTAGCATATCAAACTGTGGACTTTCGGTCGCCTTAAACGGGTCCGGAGGACATCTGTCATCTATAACGATAGCCGAACGTACTTATCTTAGTGCGAATATCACTCAGCTGACATCTAGTAGATGATTACATTGGAATGTTTGCCATTCAACCAAAATTTCTGTTTTAAAACTAAGATATGCTACTCTTATGTAACAAATATTTCTATTGAAATAGTAATATGCCAGAAGTCTCTTACTTTGGATTCTTCATGTGTGACGTGAAAACGGAACAATATTCCAGTTGAAGGAAATTGTCAATACTTGGTATCAGCAGCAACCTACTAAATAGACAGTGAAGGGAGCCCCAGGAGAGTGGTGAAGTTTTCGCTTGGAAGACATACGGTAGCTATTAAATGTTACCTTCTCTGTCTCAACAGTGCGCTCTGAACTATTCCGGTACGCTCCCCTCAATCTGTTCAGATGATTGCATCAGAGTTCTGTATTTTTTGCGCATCAGAAAGCCCCGTTCACGTGTGTTTTATCGGACAACTAATATGATAAGAAGAGGACTGGAAACGATATCAAATGAATTTTTCTTCTTAAGAAGCATGAGCAAAAAGCACAGGATATCTTCACAAAGCGTCAGCAACTTTACAAGACAAGGAGAACTAGAATAACTGCCTTTTGAGGATGTCTCTATTTTCAGATGTTTGGACGATTGAGCCTAAGAAGAGTGCCATCAGCCATGAAGGGCTAGGTAGTCAAGAATACTGTGTCACAGCTACTATAAAAACTTTCCAAGGTTTCGCCCTTGTTGCGAATTTGTGTCTTTTGGGAAGCTAAGTAGTTGCTGCATTCTGTTCAGGTTCTGATTTCAATCATCTCATTTGTGGACAGTTGTAGTGGATGTTCTTGGAATTGTTCGATAGCAGTCACAGAGAGAGCCATGAGAAAAGCGGGATGTACGAATTATCCTGAAGGTCGTACTAAGTTAGAACGATCGCGTAGTGATATCTGTCTGTGATCAATGAGTCTGCCTCCCGTTCAGCTCTCTGTAGAAAGTGTCGAGAAATAATAGTGGGGATTTACAACAGGGAAATGAGGGCATCCTGATGTTGGTTGCCACAATCGTGATCGTGGTGCGACTATCGCGTCAGACGTTCTTATTTTGGTGTGGGTAGGAGAGTGAGTCCCCTTCTATTGATGGCCTTGATAGGATCTACAGAAAGATATCCTTCTTAAGCAATCGCATTGTGTTCGATCTATAGGTCCAATAATATTGTACTGAACAGTACAAGTTTCAGTAATTGGGTATATTCTAGATTGGAGCCTCCTAATATCTTCTGTAGCATTCTGTATGGCTGGTGGTCCACGTGGATTACGTGACAAATTTAAGTTGTTAACTGACACAGCGCACACCAGGTTTTCCTGCAGAATAACCTGGATTGTTTAAACAATTCATCAGAAACGCCGATATTCTGTAACACGGTCCGTGCGTTTCACTTTGGGGTGACTTCCTGGTGTTGAGGTTGACATCGTGTGCCCGAGGAATATGAACATTAAAAGAGCATGATATTGGTGAACCTTTTGACGCAAGACTTAGAACGTTTTACCGGAGGTAGAAAGAAGCTTTTGTGCTATTTGGATTAGTGAGTTTGTAAATAGGTCCCATCAGATGAAACTATAAATCAAAGTGTAATGGTATTTTATAGTACTTAATGTTATTCTTGTAGCAATAACACGGCTTCAATAATGAAGATTATAAGTTTAATTTGAAGCATGCATGAGCCCATGGGTTAATTAGGGGAAACAGGAACGTTTTACATTAGGATTCGAATATAATTTAAAAAATCTTTAGAACTTTTTTCTTTTTATGTCAGATTGACATCATACTTTAAGAATTGTTAATTTGTGTAAATCAAGTTTTTCTAACACATTGACCCTATGGATAAGTGTTTGCTGCTCAAAATATTAAAATAACCCACATATTGGTTTACTGGTTCCCCGATAGAGTGATGACCTATTGGAAATCACAATGATCAAAGGTCAAGGGTTTATCCTGCTCTACTTCCTGACATCGGAAGAAATATTGTCCTCAGTATCTTGAGAATTGCACCATAGTTCCACACATCTAAATTTTGGTACGCTAGTAGTCCCCACAGAATCGATCATTTTGGTACTACTTTGGCTCTACTGTTGAAGGATAATGTGGCTCTATTGATTTTGAGGTCAAAAGGGTAAAGATCAATCCTATTTCTTTAGCATAAAAGATTTGTAGCCAAGTATTTTATAAACGTCTTTCTATGACATACATCAAATGGTGCATTCTGGTACATCCCTAGTAAGTTTAAGCTGTGACCCTATTGGTGACTAGTCCCTGAACTTCTACTTATTCCATTTCCGGCGTCACGGCGGTCCTGCGGTGGCGGTCACCGTCACAGTGTTTTGCGGTCACCGTTCGCGTCATTGGTTACGTCGCAGTCAGCGGTCGTCAACCGGCGGTCCACGGTCGGCCTTTTTTTTTCATTGCAGTTGACATTCGGAACTCCAAGAGAAAGCGTAGCTCATGTAATTCCATGATTCTCGGCCCGGTGTTGTGTAATTGCATCTTTAGGGGTGTTTGTTAATTGTCAGTATATATGTATTCCTTGTGCTGTAAATCCTGAATGCCATACATGTACTACCTCCGTAATCCTGGATCGTCGTTACAATTGCTATAAAAATACTGTTTGACAATGGGTTACCCGTCCGTGTTTGTTTAATGCATAGATTTTTAGGGGTTTTGTTAATTGCAGGTAGATATATCCTCGTTGCCTAAAAATTTTGAAGCCATGCATTACGCCCGTAACCCCTGGAGGATTGTCGTTAACTAGTCTAATAAAAAAATTATAGTTTTGTTTCTTTCGTATTGCTACATTACTGTGCATTTAGAAAAAAAAATAATCTCTCATGAGAAACTACTGTACGGTTGTATATACATTAGCAACTTTAAGATACATGTACAGTATGCTTACTAGACTTGTTCATTTTCATAAAACATGTAGTTATCATGTGTTTGTTTTTAATCATTTATATATCCATTTGATTGAATTGTATATGTTTTTCCTTACCTATTATTATCAAGTTTGATACTAAGTTATTTTATTTTAATTTATTTTTAGTAATGATAGAAATATCTTAACCAAGTTGGAAAAAGATTTTCGAACCATCCGAATGATTAATTCATATTGCGGTCAGCGTGCGGTCACGTTCACTATTGCGGTCCGGTCGCGGTTACGTTGCGGTCAGCGGTCATCCAAATTGGCGGTCCCGTGAGCGTTCGCGTGTCGGTCACCGTTCGCGTTGTGTAAAGTAGAAACGTTTCAGGGGATCTGTAAAAATGTCTAATGTATTGACCCTTTTCAATGAATCTCACTAAATAGTAATTAAGACATAAATCCATTTTAACTCTCCATGGCCATGAAAAAAAAAAAAACTTAATTATCGTATCCATCTGATAGAGACAAAATTTTTGTATGTGTTCTGACTTGTAGGTAACTATATTTTGACCACTTATATATATTCTAGATCCTTCAATATTGCCGTGGGGATGGGGGGGGGGGGTAATTTCTTAAAACATTTATGTTAATTCCTTGTTACATACATATTGCCTATTTACAAAACAACCTGTAAATCTCAAACTTATAGTTTTGTCTTTGCGTCTGTTTCAATATTCTGTATGTTTTTTTTAGTATGCTTACAATGTGACGTTTAACATGTCAGAATTATTCTAATAGATCTTTTGTACTTAATTACATCAAACATTTTAAGTTGTGTGAGTGCAAGTAAAAGGTTTTGTTTTTTCATGGGACCATGGTTAGACTCAAGTGATAAATGATGACAGCAAGCAAGTTTGTTGGAATTCTGTATTGTTTATCATTTCTATGGACATGCATGATCGTTTGAATTTTAAGAATAAAACACAATTAAAAAAAGCAATATGCAATGCCAAATCCTAGGTTTTTTTTAAAACCAATCTGAGCTGAAGCTCTGTTGAGTACACTGTATTCTTGTAAACTACTTTTTGTCTGTCCCCAACTGTCTGTTTGTACACTTCACATTTTCATCTACTGGACCAATATGATCCAACATTGGCATAAAGCTCTTGAAGCTTTCAATTTTTATGTTCCTTTGAAAGGGGAATTAGCAATTTTAAAGAAAGGAGGGTGATTCAAAATCTTTTTCATGAGTTTTGGCCAGAAAGACAAAACTTAGTGAAAGCTCCTATGAAGTGTATTTAATTGTTCAAGTCATGGCCGCGGGGATGGGGGGACTTTAAAGCAAAACCAGAGTTCAAATTAGAAGTATAAAAAATCTTTTGATGTTTGAAATCTTCTCCTCATGACATCCTGCAGAGCTTTATTAGTCATTCATGCAAGCATCTTCAGTAAATTGTGCAAATTCAAGTTCGTGTCAATTTTGACTACGGTGGGAAAAATGGTTACACATGGATAATAGTTTATATTGGAATATGTTAGGGGTTAAAAGTTTTAAAAAAATTTTTCCTCCAGCGCGTCTGCATGTCGATGAAAGTGTATAATGAAGCATCATCCTGAGGTATGCAAAAAAAAAAAATAAAAAATACACAACAAAAAAAAAAAAAAACAAGCAAGAAACCCACCGAAAAAAAAAAAAAAGTAAAAAAAAGAAAAACAAAAAAACAAAAAAACAAAACAAATAAAAGAAAAAGACAAAAACTGCCAATAT
>CAJDSM010056971.1:0-11477 GCA_903981925.1 Ostrea lurida | reverse complement strand
TTATTATTATTATTTATTTATTTATTTATTTGGGGGTGGGGGGTGTTAAATTTTGGTTGTTTTGTTCTTGTTCTCATGTAAGCTAATCTGATATCGTTCTTGTTTCTAGCATATTCTGAACATATGGAAAAGTTGTGTTCAAACAGATTAACAACACCTTCACACACCCTCTCTCCACCGAGTTCTTCAGGTAGCATACACCAAATGAAAATTAATTTTTATGATTGATGCTTGAAATCTCTGTAAGTACTGACTGCGGACGCTATATTCTATTGTTGGTGAAATATCCGTTGTGTAATGATAACGCTAATATAATATTATATTGTATGCTGTTGCAGGTCCCGCCGATTTATCCATCGTGATACCTAGCGTGGTCGGAGCTTTTATTGTGGCTGTTGTGCTCGTGTTGTGTATAATTTGCTCCCCAAAATGTAAACGTAAGGGGAAGGCCAAACGGGATACCATGGTGGAGTACTCCCTAGCCGACAACAGGGTAAGTTTTGTTTATTTATTCATTTTTTTTTCGGCTCGGGACACTGCATTTTAGTAGATGAAATGTTGTTTTCATAAAAATTGCCAAGAATTTGAATTGTGATATTTTTTTTATTATCTAGAAATGTTTTGAATGCAGCCTGATTAAAATACATAACTCTCGTATAGCGCAGAGAGATCTGACAACGACCAATAGAGGGTCACGTTCTGTGACGTTAACATGACCTTTGCCTTAGCTAATCAGATTTGAGCTATCATATCCAGAAAGTTCATCATGTGTTGCAATCGGAACACGCCAGCATCCTAAAACTCCAAAAATTTTGAATGTAAATTATGGGGGCTTGTCCATTTACCATATTTGTGTATTATTGTTTTTAATTGCAGTTCGAAAGTAAAAATTAATGTGGTTGGCTTATCGTTTAATTTTATTTCACATGATCACCTAGCGCCGATTCTCATTGGTTAAAACACCTTGAAATTAAGAATTGAGGTAATTTTTCGATCATGAACATTATTTTATTGTTGTAATATAAAATTAAATGATAAGAAATAAATCTTATATTTTTTCGGGTGATATGCAGGTTATCACCGAGATTTTAGAAGGTAAAACTTTTCATCAATGCGCGAAGCGCATTGATGAGTTTGTTTTGCCGTCAAAAATTCGGTGATACCTGCATCATCCGAAAAAATATAAGATTCATTTCTTATTGGTCCTTATTTACTTTTTTGGGAACTTTCAGGTCGTGTTTACCGGTACGTCACAGAACATGGTCTTTTATTGGTCGTTGTCAGATCTTTCTGCATTATACATGTACGAAAGATTTTATATTTTAATCCAGTTGATTTGAATGACGCTAAAATTTGATTTCCGTGCCTTGTGGATATTATGGGGCTAATTAGTATCATGTTTTAGGTCTACAGTTGCATTTATGTAGCACGTAACTTCTGTTTTAGCTCAGAAAACAAACCATGTCAACAGATTTGTCGAAACACTACTCCTCCCCCAGGGAAACCAACGAGTTATACAACGCTTTGTGGGAAAAGGAAAAGAATGGGAACACTGACGAGAAGCAGGAAAATTATCAACACCTGGACATGCATTTTGTCAAAAAAGAGACTTACTCGTCATTGTATGACCACGTGATCAAAGGAGGGGATGATTTGGATGATGTTTTTGAGCCACCAAGTTAAAACTTTTGTGGGGTGTCATGTTTGGTAATTCCAAGAGTTGTTCAGTAGTGTTTGATTCTGCGAGCGAGCGCGCACGCATGCGCTCGCAAACACACGCACGCACTTTCTCCTGAGACGAATCACGATGTGATTTTGTCAGAATGTGAATTTTTGTAAATACATGTATTCTATGGCTATTTAGATAATTATACGACCTGGACAATGTACATACTCTATAAACCATGACCCGTTTTTGTATATCAAAATTCTATTACGTCAATATTTGTGGGTTTTTTCTCCCACATATTTCTTGGAAGCCTAAGGTTGTTATAGTTACATATACTTCCTGGTATATATGTACATACATTGAGTTCGCACACACTGTTGAGTGTGTGCACGATTGCTCAGGAATGCGTACATACATCATTTTGTTGAGCTCAGCATGCGTGTCGTCGAGCGCAGCACTTGCGTCTCGGGTATGACGCAACTATTAAAAGAACAATTAATACATGTACATTTTATAAAAAAAAACAAAAAAAAAAACAGATGTAAACATTTCATTTTTATTGTGAAAACAAGTTTTTAATTTTTACTTTATGCATCAATATGTTAACCTAATCCTGTTTATTATGTTCTGAAACCTGGCGTGATGGGAGTGAAGTGGGCAGTGCAGCTGTTTATGTGACACAGGACGTTACGTAACGTCGTTTGAAAATAAATCACAATTATTCTGAACGTTATGAGCGTAAATAACCCTGTCTGGATGTGACCACCTGACACTATCAACGAGAGCGAAGTTCGATTAGGAAATGCGGACTGAGCAGCGCATCTTATTCAGCGGTTAACTGTGTCACATTTCCGAACCAGTCCCACCGATATTAGAAAAGTAAAGAAAATCAATCCTCAAGAAAAATCAAAGTAAATGATGTACTGAAGAAACAATTAAATTCGTGGGGGCTAATTTTCGTTGAATGCTGTTTTTTTTCCGGGTTCGTGAGGACGTAATTTTGTGGATTTATATATTTGTAAGAAAGATGACTATGGAATTAATGTTTGGTTTTGTCTTTATTCGTTGAGGATGTAAATTCGTGGGTGAAAGGTACCCACGAATTCCAAGAAAATTGAGTTACCACGAATTCTAATGATTCCAGAGTAACATTGTCTTTGTTTGTAAAAAGTAGCTATTGTAATTGTCTTTTAAATGAACTAGATTTACTTCAACATCTGGGAATCCTTTAACTCTAAGCAATTTCACAAAGATGAAATTCTTCAAAATCACCTTTCTGTTTAAAAATACTTCAATATTCCGAAGAATCAGATCAATTTGAATTTACGATACCTTTATTGGATTCCGAAATTGCATAAAAACCCTTACAAACAAAGATACATCGCTGGCTCCAGTAAGTGTCTACCAAGCTCTTTCTTTGCTTTTGACTAAACTATTAACACTATCAAAGAATCTCTTCAGAGATACTGTTCCACTACATATTCCAGAAGTGGTGTAATCAGATTGGATTCTTAAAACTCCAAAGAGCTTTTGGATAACCTAAAATCACGAGAATTTTCAAAAATTGACTGCATCAAAACGTATGATCTCCACACTTTACACAAACGATTCCTCACGATGAATTAAAATCTAGGCTTTTTCAGATTATAGGTAATTGCTTTTTAAACAAAAACGGCACCCGAAAATACGAATTTCTAGTCGTTGGGAACAAGACACATTTGATAGAAAACACTCTGATTTGCCCACACAATTAAGTATCTGAAGTAGATATTAAGAGCATGCTTGGGTTTCTTATAGATAATATTTATGTGTCTTTGGAGACCAGGTCTCCCAACAATCCGTAGTATCCTATGGGCACTAATTGAGCCCCTTATTGGCAGACTTATTTTTATATTCATATGAAGCAGACTTTGTACAGAAACTGTTACGGGATGAAACAAAAACTTGCCGTGTCCTTCAACCTTACATATAGTATATAGATGATGTGTTATCAATTAACAATCATAATTTTCACATTATGTCCATTTGATATATCCCGAAGAACTCGATATAAAGGACACCACAGAATCTGACATATCTGCTTCATATTTGGATATTTTACTTAACATTGACTCTAATGGCAGACTGACAACTACATTATATGATAAGCGTGATGACTTTAATTTGCAATCGTCAACTTTCCTTTTCTTTGTAGTATATACCACTATCACCTGCTTATGGTGTGTATATCTCCCAGTTGATTCGATACGCAAGGGCATGCTATGCGTATGAGACTTTTTAAAGCGAGGCAAACTATAACAAAAAAGTTGATGCTGCAGGGTTATAGCGAATCTCGTTTAAAGCATCATTTCGCAAATTCTACGGTCGCTATAATGACCTTGTTTGCGATTACAAATTATCACTAAGTCATATGTTGACTGATTTGTTTCATACCCTTTGTTAGACTGTCATTTTCCTACTAGATTTGACTACGGGTAATCCCGTTTACTTTATTTCGACTAAGGCTCACGCGGGGTGTGACCGGTCAGCAGAGGATGCTTACTCCTCCATGACACCTGATCCTACCTTCGCTTTTGTCGGAGGTCCGTGTTGCCCTCACACTCGATTTTGTATATGTTTTTTGGATTATGATTACGTTTGACACAATGTTAACTTCGCCTTTTTTGTATAAAATTGTTTGCATATAGTAAATGACATTCAAATTTTTCCTGACTATTAGAAATACCTTAAGTGAGCATTGTAACATATGAAAAGATTTGAATAGGTTTAGCTCAAAACAGTAGCGGTAGTTCAGCCGATAAACACTCATGCAGCAGTCCATCCGGGATTCTGTCTACTGACTGTAAGATGTCTAGGGCGACGATCCATCCTTAGCTCACTGTCCGTCCACCGGCAGTCGTATGAGTCATCACATCCAAAGAAATCGGTGAATGATGATGGAAAATAGGAAGTTTGTCCAACACAGAATTATTTGTCAGGAACAATGTTAGTCACCCGAAATGATCTGTTATATAGCCAATTGACAGAAACTTTATCCAATCAAAAAGTTGCATAATTTGCACAAGAAGTGATGGACCACTTACCTGTGACGTCATAGTCTACTATTCTGCATTTAGTCTGACGCATGCATGAGAGGAAATTGGGTGAGACATGCGCCAGATTATTCCACAATGTATGTTACAATATGAAGAGACGTAATACGCTTTATGGACATATTTCTTATCACTGCAAACATCACCGGTATTGCAATTTACGGTTGGGATGCTTACTCCTCCTAGGCACCTGATCGCGCCCTCTGGTGCACAAAGGAGTCCGTGTTTGCCCAACTTTTTTTTGGTATTCTGTTTGCGAATTACGAGATCGACCACTATTCGTTATCTTTGCCTTTTCACAAATGTAGCACACAACATGATTCATGATTTTAAATTTTATTGAATCGTTTGGTCTCTATCAACCATGCGTGTCATTAAAGAATTGCTGATTGAGAATAAATGTAGACCGACACAACAGAGATAGAAAATGGAGGTAATATATGTATGGATGATTAGATAGCGAAAGGTTTACGACCCTCCCCTTTTCCAGATATTAGCAGATTACGCTACACAGTCACTGACCGATGTAGGATAACCTTCTTTTACTGGTAGTCTGTTCTATGGGAACCAGATAGAGACCCAACAGTTACGTTCTTCATTAACTATACATGTACGTATTATCTGCAGTAAACAAGCACCTTATTCAATAACGATCTCGAAGAAAGTGATATCTTATCGTGAATGCTAAAAACGCTCTGAGTGGCGCAAGCTCTGCCGACTGTAAACATTTGTACATTGTGAAAGCTGTATGATCCTATATTTACTTTTTTCAGATTGTTCAGAATTACTTTAATGCAGTTGATTGAATAAGTTTCTCGTCATTAAATGCATGAAAATATTTGTATGTAAAAGAAAACTGCGAGTAGATAATTTGATAGTGAATATAGTGGGGTCTCGTCAATACAGCTGCCGCTCTAGTCTGGTTCCCTGTCCCATACTGTTTGCTCTGCGTCTTTAGTCAGGAAGCCAGGGGACCAGACTAATTGCCACTCGTGGTGGGAATTGATGTCCATGCTTATCAAAATCGAATGATACGCATGCGCATCAGTTCCCACATACGTACGAATGCTGTACAAAGTTGACAAAATTCCTCGAAAGTTGGCCCATACAGACGTCCATGACAAACTGCTTGAAAAGCGAAAATACTCATAGTACTACATGTAGCAGGAAGTGGTCCTTGATTAGTAGAAGATCAATTTTACAATTTAGTGGGCGATGATTTTAGATTTCATAATTATGAATTATCTGATAATGCCATGGAATGGGGAGGATCGATCCTTTAAGGCTTGCACTATCTTACAATTCTCATGACAGAAAACCTCTGGTTCGATTGTCAGGTTACGTTGGTGAAAACGGTACGTTTCTTTAGTATTTGTAAAATAAAAAAGGTACATATGAAATAAATGATTTGTATAACAAATGTAAATACATATTAGACACTATTCACTTAACATCTCCGGGAAGTTTTCTTGTTCATTTACTCTAGACATGTTTTTCGCCTTATCAAAGGGGGTTAAATTCAGCGTTGTGTCCTCGAGCACTTCCGGCGATTTCTTTGATTTTTTCTTGTCTTCGGTTTTATATTTTATATTTATTGTAACTTTCATTTCCCGAACTTCGGAGAACTCGTCATTCACTGATTCTGTTTCGGATACCCAAGAGGCGCATTTCTGTAACGAGTCATTTAAGCGCGTTGTAATTGATTTCACATCCACAATGTCTTTGTTTGAGTCTCTGTCTCTGCTTACATTAGTTTCGGTGGTGTTGTTGGAAATCTTTGGTAATTTTCCAAATTTGAAGACTTCCGGTTTTGAGGTCTTGTTTGGTCGCCAAGACATGTTGCTATGGCGATCGTCGTCAAGTAACTCCCTTCTTGGTGACGTATTTACTTCCCTGGAGCTGAGCTGCGTTTGGCCGTAGCCACTATCTGAAAGATCCGTGGATTCAAGACTATGGTAGAAATTTTGGGTTGACGATGTTTTTAAATCACTTGGATCATTGGATTGTTGTACAGTAGTGATTGCAAATAATTCGGAACATTCAAGTTTTTGGGGTGTTTTTGCGTGATCTTTAGTCATAGGTGGGAGTCGATGCGTCTTCCTTAAAATTTGCTTCCCCATCAATCCATTTGCAGAATTCACAAACTGTAGATGCTTGTTCAGATCAAACATTCGACGGTAACGTTTTTTGAATTCAATTTCATTGTGTATGCTCCCAAAGACAGACGTTTTATCGTTTATGCTGTCCTTACTGGACGACAAGGATTGGGATACTGGCAGACGACCACGTGCACGCAATCGTCTGCTTCGAAAAGTTTCACTATCCAGAGAATACTCAGATTCTGAATCTCTCGATGTCATCACGTCATCGTTGTCTTTCATTCGGAACCGCTTTTTCTGCAGTTTCTTCCGTTTCACTGATTGTGATTTACTCACAAGTGGTGCTCGCTGGGTCGACAGAGAGCCCAGAAATCCACTTTGCACAGGTTTGTTTTTCATCCAATGATCAACTTGCTTAGCAATATCTTTATTCCAAGTTTCGACCTCTTTCTGCATCCGGGGGGTTTTCTGGTGCATTTGTGACATTGTAACATGCCTGGGTGTTTCCATGTCATCCGAATTGTACGAAATCTGCCTGCAAATAAACCATTTACCAATAATACAGTACAAATACGTAAAACCACGACAAGGAACATTCAGTTTACTTCAATCTGTTCTAAGGATAGACACACATAATTAATGAAATTAATCTGTTGTATGGTGTAATCTTAATGAATTACCTAGCTGAAA
Organism: Ostrea lurida; assembly: GCA_903981925.1. Taxonomy (NCBI): domain Eukaryota; kingdom Metazoa; phylum Mollusca; class Bivalvia; order Ostreida; family Ostreidae; genus Ostrea; species Ostrea lurida. Next base: position 3,927 of record CAJDSM010056971.1, on the reverse strand, counting down.
ACGAGCGAACATACTGAATGACATACACAGATTACATATATACAATAGTTATTAAAGATCCCTTAATATACACACACTGTGTTCAGATGCTATATAAAGAGAACTCCAAGATGAAACATATCCACGAATAGAAAATATACATATATTGAGAACGTAGCCCTTCCAAGTTCGCATCACCCGCAACAAAGGACGCAAAAGTACCCACATTGTAGACCAGGTTAGCAGGGCTTTTAACAATTAGTACTGAAACGGAAAATCCAGTTTCTGAAGCCTCCATTATCAAAAGCGCAATTATTCGGTCAGAATTTATCTACCGGAAAGCGCCCGCCAATCTTACCCGTAAGTTCCATCGAGGATGTTATTCATCGTCCATCAAGATTAGCAAATTTCCTTTCATTTCAACTTGTTAAAAGAGGGCGACTTGTCAATAATGCTTTGTCATCGTGAAATGCCATATACGGCTACCTTTAAAATGCTTGAAAATACATCCACGACCTGTTTTCTATGCCGACAACTTTTCCCCGCTTCATTTAATTGCGTAAGATTTCTTTAATACATCTACTTGGTACGGTGTTGAACATCACCATTTTCAAATCATAAGATTTTTTAAAAATTGTTTTCCTATGAAATTTGCGTCTTATACTTAAAATATAGTTTTATGAAAGTTTACATTCAATCCTCGAGGAAGTGTTTTTGTGTTTCAAATGAAATCAGCGAAAATAGGCCAGACCTTACTGATTGTTTTGTCCATTTTTACATGTTGACAAGCTGTAATTATTTCCTCCNTTTTTAATTTTCCTATGAAATTTGCGTCTTATACTAAAAAACACAGTTTTATGAAAGTTTTCATTCAATCCTCGAGGAAGTGTTTTTATGTTTCAAATGTAATCAGCAAAAATAGGCCAGACCTCACTGATTGTTTTGTCCATTTCTACATGTTGACAAGCTGTAATTATTTCCTCCGATATTTATAACTTAAAGGAGGAAACGATGCACATAGTATGCAGGAAAAGCGTGCTTATTTCCCGTCCCTACACAAAGCATCATATTTCACTTGATCAACTGTGATGATATAATACAGTATAAAATTCTACTTAACAAAACTGTATCACTTTGAGTACAAACAACACGTGATGCGTTTTACTCCGTTCCTGTCTTGAGTAATGTAAAAGTACATTGTGCATAAACAAGTAGGCGTCAATACACAGACAGAATGATAACTTTGAGATAATCCACTTTTATTATTTTGTTTATTTACTGTTTTAACGTCCGTTTGAGAATTTTTCACTCATGAATATTGAGACGTCATCAGCAGCCCCGGTCAAGAACACCACAGATTATAACGTCCCGCTCAAAAATCTTGTTGTCGGTCCTTTCTCTCCCTTACATGTTAGGGAGAGAAAGGACCGACAACTCTGTGCAAGAGAATGATGGAGACGTCACAAAGGCCGGTGAAAGGCATAATCTCTAGATGAGGCCTCAACGGGAAGTATGCGGTGAAAAGGCTGCAAAATTTAGGATTGCGTTCGGCGCTTACTGCCTTTGTTTATCATGACACACCTGATGTAACACGGCCTTACACGGGACCTCGGTTTTTTGCGGATCACTTCTTACGACAAGCAAGGGATAATGAGGACGATTTTCCTATAATAATATGGCCACGTGACCATAAAATACTTCATAAAGTCATATTTTCAAACTGGTTCCGATTTCATTTCGTGAGGTTCCGAGTTAGTAAAGGTTATCAGTATCTCTTGCTTGTTGTAAGAGGTGACTTTCGAATGGAGGCCTTGTGTCAAAGCAGACCTGTGGCACGATAAAGATCCCTCCCTGCTCAAAGACCGTAAGCGCCTAGATTTTGCAGCCCTTTACTAGCTATAGTGACGTCTCCATACGAGTGAAAAAATTATCAAACGGGACTTTGACATTGATATAAGTCAATACAAATCATTCAAATATTATATTCTCAATCGATTCCAAACGTTAATATTATAATGTATGATATGTGATGTTAACAAGCCACAAGTATAAACAAAGTTTTAGTCTGTTTTCAGTTTGTCTTTATGGAGTCTGAACTAGTAGTGTTACATGTATAAGTCTTAAGTCCTTCAGGAACAAAGACAAGGTTGGTGAGAATCTTACACATTGGGTGTGTATATTATTAGTATAGCTTCCACGGCCGTAACCACGGGATGTACGTGAACACCCCATTTTAAAACAAAAATGTTAAAACCTCTCAGCTTCAGGGGGCTTTACCCCTGGACACCCTACCTGGGCCCGTCCTGGATCCGTTGGGCGCCTATAGTGGCCATCAGACCCAATAAAAAAGCTAAAAAATCTCTCAGCTTCCGGGGGATTTCCCCCCTGAACCCTTACCAGGGCTACCTCTATACCAGCTGGGGGTCTGGCTCGCGGCCCTCAGACTTTTGCCTTGGTCTTGTGCACCCCTAATTGCAATTCCTATGGCTAAATTTTGCTTTTAAATAACGTTTTCAAATAATGCCTGGAGAATATCTATAGAATAAATGATTTGCTTTTTTGCAAAATATTAATACATACAAATATATTGAATGCTTAGATGAAACTTACCATCTGTTTGTTTTTACTAAATTCATTGTAATCTCATCAGTGGTATACAAATTCCAATTAACAAAAACATGATATTAGGATCCGATTGAACAGTTCGTCATTAGTACGCATTTCAAAAGGTATTTTCCATATCTCGAGTCAAAAATAGCACCTGCTATATAATCTCTTACAGAGGTTATTCAATATTTGATACACATCTCTTTCTCGTTTAAGGCATTGGACTAATTCCGCGGAATTAATCCCCAATAAGGGGATAAAGGGTCACTCTTTTAAGAATGGCGGACCAGCTTAATTCACTTTGTTTACGACCTATACCGGACTTTACGATTTAAATGGGTGCTCCTGTAACGGGTCCCTGGGTTGCTTCTACAACAATCAATACACGTCATCAGTGATGTATCACGCAAGAGGAGGCAGTCGCTGGGCCGGAAACCGGAGACGGTTTCTTACAAGTTAATTGGCATCAACTATAATTTGAAACAAAGGATGTCTAACGCTCCTGGAATATGATATTTTGCAATTATGACTAGCAAAATAACATGCATAGAGGAATTTTAGTAGCTTACAAATGTAGTGTACTTATAAAGTGAAAAATCAGCCCGGATGCGTAACACCGGAAGCTAAATGAGTACATGTAAATCCTTCGGGCTCGAGGTTTCAATTTGTAACATATGTCACCTTGGGCCAACGAGGTGGGGCGTTATGATGGATTCAAGAGTGATTTTATTTTCCTATAGAAAATATTTATTTTAAAGCATCAAACCAAAGTGGCGATATTTTGAATTTTTAAAAGATCCTTGCTCGTCGTGGCAAATCTGACATAAAAACTTAGTTTGTATTGAATTACAGGAGGCGACCTTTAACGTCTTCAATGACGGAATGCCAATACTGTAGAGTTTAGCATGTAATTACTTTGCAGCCGTAATTAACCAGAGGACAAATGGCAGAAAACTGCTTGCTAAAATCTGTACAATGTAAAAAGAAATATTAGAAAGTATATCATTTAAAGATCGACCATTCTTTAGAATTCCTGCGTCTGATCGCTGTCCTCAGAAATTAAAGGTAACCTAACAGATCTTGAAAGGGTGTCACGATAACACTATAAAACAGGTAGTTTTATAGGAGATAAACTTAAATAGTAGGTTTTTATCTTCACTGTTGCAACACATACCCGACATCCACCTCAAGGTATGAAATAATTCTAAGACCTGCAAAACCTCCTCAACATGATTACAAATTTTCTAAATAGCAAAGTATTGATTCTGTCTGCTTCAGAATCAATATCGTATTTTTACTATAAAGAAATGGCATTTGAGAGAGAGAGAGAGAGAGAGAGAG
>CAJDSM010056970.1:1723-12285 GCA_903981925.1 Ostrea lurida | reverse complement strand
TATTACAAATGTGTGCTGTATTTTTGGTAACGTTTCAACGATTTGTGTAAATTGTGCTTTTTCTCTAATTTGTAATTTGTTTTCTTTTAGGTCAATGCCTTAATTCTTTGAATCATTAAAATGAAATAGAATAACATCAGCTATCTTCATCGTTTTCCTTGCTGCTCGGTTACATTTAGAATGCAAACCATGAAAATAAATATATATGCATACATATTGAAAGAACATCTAGATACAAAAAGGCGAAGTTAACATTGTGTCAAACGAAATCATAATCCAAAAAAACATACAGAATCGAGTGTAGAGCAACTCGGACCTCCGACAAAAGCGAAGGTAGGATCACGTGCCATGGAGGAGTAAGCATCCTCTGCTGACCGGTCGCACACGCCGTGAGCCCTAAATCGAAATATAGTAATCAGGATTACCGTAGTCAAATCTAGTAGGAAAACAAGAGAAAATGAGCAGATTCTTAACACGAGGTTATTGAACACAAATCAGTCAATAAACTTTGTAATCGCAATAAAGGTCATCTATAGCGACGTAGATTTGGAATGAATGACCTGTACAAAACGAAAAACAAACACTAAATGTAGTCCGAAACCGCCGTGAAATGGGCTTGTGAAAGATGGCCAAAACGGAAACATCAAACCAGCAACCGCTTAAAACAGAATTAAATAACTCACATCATCAATCAAATCAATAAACCAGAGATTCGATCTTATAAACCTGCAAGCCATTCAACTTTTTTGTTAGTAGTTGGCCTGCATTTAAAGATCATGATTGCCATGGGGAGTAATCGTTTTATTTGGGAACTTAGATATACAGAATTTTACATTAACAAAGATTCTTAAAGTATCATAATTAAAAAATGTCATCCAGTAATTCCCCCAAAAATAACTGGTAAATTGAATTAATTTTAAACATGTGATATTTCAGAGTTGAAGGCGAACAAAGCAGCGACCTAATTTAAACCAATTAAATGCATTTCTATGTGGTTATGGGGATTGAATGAGGATTAGCTTACAGAAAGTTTTTTTTTTTCTGAATGCATAGTTTCCTTATCACCCAATAAACCAAGAAATACTTTTAAATTTTGTAAAACAATATAAACTAGATTTAAATAACAGACAATATCATAATGTGATCATTTCACTATTAACGGTACGAGCCAATTCATTTTTACTTTGAAATCCTCGATATATGTATCGAAGTGAACACTTCTTGTATATAATTAATAACAAAGATCGCAGCACAATTTCGTGAAAAAACTCATCTAGAACGCCTCCACCATGTACATAGATAGATACAAAACTCAACTACAGGATATCAAAGGTCATTTTAATATATATAAAACCACTTTCGTAAAATACTCAGATTGATAACAGTTATCGCATGCAATTTCTATATATACAAAAATAAAATTTAAACACCAGAAGTTCATTTTATAAACAATGTACAAGAAAACAATTTTTCAATTGTCAGTTGAATATCTAATAAATAAAATTAGATGTCATGCTCCCCATAGAACACACGAGAATCACATATAGATGTATAAATACCCATCCTAAAATACACAATGAAAATAACATTCTGGAACGAGCAGAGAAAGACCTTAGTGCAGAACCACCCAGAGAAAATGTAATGAAAAGGTCCTCTGTATACCACAAGAACAATAACTATTCAATAATGTTACACGAATAAGTCTTATCTTAGTACAACATTAAGCCCTATTAATCTTAGTGAATCCAATTCCAGTAGCGCTCTCCAGGCTTAGACAAAAGATGAATATTCATTAACTACGTGTGCGCCTTGGAGAACTTAGGAAAAAATTAACATTAAGTCTCCTCATAAATTAAATCTGATCTAATAATCTCAAGAGCCTTTCACGGACCATTGAATTTGTCCAAATAATTATCCAGCATGTGGGCAGGAGTCGATATACGAGCAGAAGAAAAAATACTTAGAGTAGGACATCAGATTCTCTCCAATACATTCTGAAACAGATAATGGTCCAGCGGTCAAGAGCCTATCAAACAACGAGAAATCCGATGCAGACAATGTAATAATACAACTACCATCTGGGATTATTCATATTTTCGAAAATAACATACCATCATGATAAAAATAGCATCATTTAAAATATCTTCAATACCAGCATGGGTTTCTGTATGAACACACAAAATATCAATCAAAAGTAACTAGGCTCAAAAAACATGAGGTCAACTTATTTCTAATGCTTCTACATTCAGGATAATGACAAAAATACCTCTAAGAGTTTAAATTGAGCTTGTATGACATGCTGGATTATTTCAACATATCCTGAAATATGAGGCAGTAGTGATGAAATATCTGAAAGATGAAAATCGGAAGCAGAGAATAATGTTCTTTACCTAATTTTCATTAACTCGTCCTAACTATATTCCAAAAATAGTTTAAAACATCATCCTTTTTTAAAATGTACTTGAACAAAAATCAATAAAAAACATACAAACCACAAGTAAATTCTCATCAAACGCCACAACATATCCTGGCTATGCTAACTACCTAGCGTGTAATCGCCATTTTCTCCATACAGATAATTGGATTTTAAACATTTGACTTAACTTTTTGAACCCAGTACAATTACCTAGTAAATACGAATGTATCCATACTATTTTCAACTTTAAAGATTTTTACTTCTTTCAAAAATTGTACTCGTATAAAAAATATTGAATCGCTGGCAACAGTATCCAATACTATCTAGTTCGTGAAAGGCATATCGTTCAGCCCATCTCGAGTTATTTGTTTGTTCAAATATATTTTATTTTGCTTCGTTGTCTGTGACTTATTATACAATTAAAAACATAAGTGTGAAACTTGTAAGAAATGACGATCTTACGACAATACAATGAAGATTGCAATATCATAACGAATGTGGAATACTGTGAAAACACGGAACGAAGTATCAGCTCTGAGTAAAAGAAAACGTCGGAATCCATTAGTACACGCGCTTTCCGTTAGGTAGACTGGTAACAACACAAGAAATAAAGAAAAAGACAGACCAGTGAAGAATTACAGAAATATATTAAGCAAGCAAACGGTGTGTGCAAAAAAATTTCCATCGCAACACGCGTTATTCATTTTGCACTGTGACACACCCGTTTTGACCTCGTTATGAGATTAACATCTTTCACAAATCTTAATGCACTTGCGATTAAAATATATCACATAATAAAATATCTTGACATTACAAATAACAGAGCGTCCCATAATCTATAATCTTCTGATTTATAGTCATTTATGAAAAATAACAGTAGTAAACTGTCCTATCAAATATTTAAATATTCTTATTAAGCAGTAAAAGACGAGTCTAAATTCTAGTAAAAAAGTCACCCTTATTTTACCTATTTTGATAGAAAAATAATAAGTCAATAAGGTCAATTTATATCATCTATGGAAAAAAATAAGTCATTCAGACAGAAAAAGCATACATGAAAAAAAAAACTAGACCTAAACAAATACTCCAAAAAAATAACACTGATAAACAAAGTACCAAAATTGTTACAAAAAAAGGTCATTGGCTTGTAAGACGCAATCTGTCACAAAATTACATTAAAAACAGTATAACTTTTGATCTTTTCTCTACAAAAGTACAGTTCGATTATCTATAAAAGTATATAAAAGTATGTTTCAGCAGAGTCAAGTGAGCTTTTGTCGCGTGTTGTCGTTTGTGTTGTAGCTAAACTTTTCACATTTTCATTTCTCAAAAACTGCTGCCAAATTCAAACCAAAAATGTACACTTATCCTTGGGTAAACCTTCAAGTTAGTTCAAATGAGACCAGGCTTCTCAAAGGCAGTATATTTCATGAAAATGCAAAAAATGGTAGGTGTCATTTAAAATTTCTTTCAAGAACCACTGGCCAGAAAAAGCTTAAATTTATAATATGAAGCTTCCTGAATAGTGGAGATTCAAGTTTGTTCACCCTCATGACCCGGGTCACGCATGCGGCCACTGAAATACGGGAGATCAAAGTCTTTACAGCAGATCTCTCAATATAGGACAATCTTTAAAAAAATCATTCTCTCCAACCACCCTAGACCAGGAAGCTGACATTTCATATTTGAAGCTGAGCTAAATATAGAAGGAGATTAGTTTTCAAAATCATACCTCGGGGTACTATGCCCAAATGGGATCAAGTTTACGTATGTATATAGGGAAATCTTTAAAAATCTTCTTCTTTAAGAACACTGGCCAGAAAGCTGAAATTTATTGAAATCTTCCTAATATAGTAGATATTCAGTTGTTCACTCCATGACCCTCGGCGTATATGAGCCCTATAGGGTGATCAAAAGTTATTCACATGCCAGCTAGATAAAAATTCTTTAAAAATTTTTTCGTGAACCAGAAGGATGCATTACCTAAGCTTCTAGATATGGGTAGATTTAGTTGTTCAATAATAGCCCACCCGACATAGGTAATTAGAATCTTAGTTTTACAAGTTGTACATTCTCAAATCCTACTATGCTCCTTCTTCTAAAGCAGCTCGTCTCAGGTGAGCGATGGACCTAGGCACATCTTGTATTTGGATGTGCGGCCAATGCAATTTGTAATCCGATCAACTGATAAATAGTAAAAAGTGTATTGCCTGCCTTATCTTGAAGAAATGACGTTTAATTGATCTAATACATAGATGATTTTTTACTGGAAAACATTACGATTATTAATCTAAACATGAGATTTGAATTGCATAGTTACTCCAGGATTAATACGTAATCAGTCAAAATATTGCGACTCCATGCAATCAAAATAATTGTGACTGAGTTTATTTAAGAATCAAATAATGCATTACATACATATGGATTAGTATTATAGTATATATATTTTTTTTCTAGATAAAAGGAAACAAAATAGATTTATTAATCAACATAAATTCTAAGACTGTATTATAATAGAGAAGTAAAAGGGGAATCAATATAATATACATCTAATTAATAATTCGTATACCAGAGGAAATTGATCGTCGTACATACTATGTTATACAATCGCTTCTCTCATTTTGCTCACCTGAAACAAATTTTCAAGTGAGCTATTCTGATCGCCTTTTGTCTGTCGTCTGTCCGTCCGTCCTCTATCCGTCATTAATTTTACATTTATCGACTTCTTTCAGAACCGCAGGTTAATGCACAAACTTGTACAAATTCTTGGTAAAGGAATCAGGTTGTTCAAAGAAGGACCGGCTTATCAAAGGGAGTAATCACGAAAATGCAACACTAGGGTGGTGCTATATAAAAATTCTCTTCTCAAGAAACATTGGGAAGAAATAGCTGAAATTCATATGAATAGCTTACTATATAGTGGAGAATCAAGTTTGACAATATGACCCCGGCGTACGATGGGCCACATGGGGTCAAATTTTGACAAGTAAAAATATATGAAATCTCTTTAATTTTCGCGAACTACTGGGCCAGAAAAGCTTCCCTTATATAGTGGATTCAATGTTTGTTACATACTTATGCCCCAGGGTACGAGGGCCAAAGGGGATCAAAATTGACTGTATTGATAGAGGAAATCTTTAAAAATCTTCTCAAAGTACACACTGGCCAAAACTTGAAACTATATGAAAAGCTTCCTGATGTAGTGAGAAATCAAGTTGTTTCAAATCATCGCCGCGTACGAGGCCACATTTAGGGGATCAAAGAATGACGTGAATCATTAGGGAAATCTTTAAAAAATCTTTCTTCTCAAGAACCCTTCATTCAGAAGAATGGAATATTAATCTGAATTTCACTATATATGGATATCAGTTTGTTCCATAATCATTCCCCCAGATGTAACGGAGTCGGACCATAATTTGGGCCATAGTATTGATAAAGAATTAATTGGAACTTTTAAAAATTTTCTTTCGAAGAACTGAAGTTCAGAGTTTGTCAATAAATAGGATAATCAATTGAATATAGTGAATTTACCAGTTTGTTCAATGTGGCGGGATCGAGCCACAAAATAGACCAAAATACTTAACTACGTTTACTAACTTTATTATAGAAAAAATTCGTGAAAATGATTCTGCTCAAAACAGGAAGTGCCATTGTTCAATCACATGGAAAGTTTCAGATTCAATTTTGATCAACATAGGTGCACCTTGGGTCAGATGGCACTATAGGGGACCCAAGAAAGTTTAATCAGGATTTATTAAGGAAATATATTTTAAAAATCTTTCTACAAAACAGCAGTATTCAGTTGCACAAGTAACTGAAGCATTCGTTCTTATAATTGTGCAAACCCCATCCCAACCTGCGAGGGGGGGATCAAGATTGACTACTTTATTCTAGGTCGTAACTGTTCTTATGCAGGATGTATAATATCTGAACTTGACTATTTATTTCTTGGTATGAACAGAGTTCATTATGACTCATGTTTGAGAGCGGCCTTAGGGTCATGACTTCCTCCGTTCCTTATTACAAACTTGCACTTAATATCTTGTAAACTATTTAGTCCCACCCTCAACATGTATTTTCTTGTCCTGATGTTGAAGCAAGTTTATTGACACATGTGGAGGGCCCTTGGGGTCATTGAATGACCCCCCCTTTTAGAAATTGTTTGAATTTTAAACTTTTGCATCCCACCCTTTACTACCGTAATTCTTATTTTTCGACGCTCTAACTATTTTGACACTTTCTGAATTTGCAAAATATCAGTTTTTAAAAATCTCAAATTTTTCGGACACTCGGGAAAAATTCTGATGAAAAATCGTCAGTTATGCGAAGGGAGTTTGTGTTTATAATTTCTAACTGATAAAAGACATCTATGACGCTTTAAATTGATTATATCTTAATCTTAAATGCCTGTAATTCTTTCACTGTTCTTTTCGCTTTTTTTTATTAATTTCTGTGTTGCACCGTTTGTATCACATCCTACCTCGTGAAGCGCGTGGTTCACTAATGATCCGCCATGTATCGTTCATCTGTCGCTTTGAAATTGTTCCGTTTTATTCCACATTCGTACTTTTAATCTTATCTTTAATGCCATGTTTATAATTCTTCAACTTTTTTCGTCTGTGTTTTCTTTTTTTCTTGTGTTGATATACCGTCCTACCTAACAGGTGAAAGCGCCGTGTCGATTGGAATCCCCATTATTGTTCTCTCACTTTCGCTTTGTAACTCGTTCCGTTTTCTTTCCACTTCGTATGATGACAATCTCATTCGATTTGTCGTAAGATCTCATTTATCTCTACACAAAGTTCACAACCCTAGTGTATGTTAAATTGCATGAATAAGCACGCAGAAACAAAGCAAACAATCACCAATTACGTATATGATACAACAAAATAAAAATCCGAGATCTACCAGAGATATCCGAGAGTCGCTAACATGGAATTTCTCTGATGCGAGTTTATGGAGGAGAGGAAATTAACGACTGAATTAATTTCGAGTTAACAACTAGAGCTGGTGTAGAATATCCACCTGATACACTGTAATGATCTGAGAAAATATCGCTATAATCTCTACTGGACCCTTAACTAGTATAATCAATACTTGCCCAGGTTAAAAATGAGGAACAAATACATTACCTAAAAGTTTTCTTCAACATTTATCTTTTCGATTCCATCATTTCTTGCCAAATTCACTCGAAAAAACAATGGGTATGTATTTAGAATGTCAAAAATTAATAATAGATTATCTTTCCGGTTAATATATTTTCTGTTCATCTGTACAAAGAACATTAAGAAGAGCATAAAAAAACCAGGGAGCGTTGCTGACCACAAATCTAATCAAATGCTTCTCAAGTTACTGTATTATTTCTTTATTCGATGAAGTTCAAATTTATGGGTATGCGTAATAATGACAGAGTTAACTTTGTCACACAACCTTTGATAGTGCGCATTCGAAATCACCAAACTTCTGCTTTTCTCAATGAAACAAGTGCTCTAGGTGACCGATGTGCCCTATGGCCTCAGTTCAGATCCCCTCCCCACCTACCAATCCCTTCTCTTATCTGAATATTTTATATATATTTTTAATACACTTTTCATTGGAACCCTCCCCTTTGAAATACAAAGATTAGATGTTTACCCTTCATGTATAGTACCTATATACTCCGTTAATCGTCTGCTATTCAGCCTATTCATACAGTTTAAAATCAATTTGGGATATTTTAGAATGTATATTTTTGTTAAATATATATAATAAATAATTTGAAATATGGGAACTCTATTATAATTCTGGGCACATATGTTCGTGACGTTAAACTAAATCTTGTGTTACACGTTGGAAGTAATTTTGTGGGTAAGTTTGATTAATGTAATGTGCACTTACTAAATTTGTAAATATTAAAGGAAGAATTAAAAATTGTCTTGGACGTAAATTCGTGCGAAGGTGAACCAGAATTCACGTAACAATTGGTCCCCCAACACTGAACAATGTTATTTCCACAGTTATTGGGAACTAGCGCTGATACTCGTCATAACATGCTGCTCCTTCAGATTTTAGGTCACTGAGTAAACTCAGTGTGCACCTCCAGTATTTCTTGTATGAAGCATCTTTGGGACAAGGGGCACATAAATTGTAAATGTCAGTACTCTTGACCTGGGCTTGAGGCGGGTGCAAAACTGCCCATAAGTGACCACATTCAATAAAATCTTTTTCTTTACACACCGCACATGTCTGAGAGAAACCAATTGCAGCCATAGTAGATGTACAGCTGAAGCCTCTATCAAATTTAAATTTTATCCCGGTAGGGGTTCTGAACCCAGGCGGGCCCAAACTTCGGTAGCAATTATTTGTTTATATATAATAAAGTTTGACAGCCGCTTCTTTATGTGCTCTTGATATAATAGTTGAAACTAAGTATTTTGAATGATCATAGGAGCTCGTACTTATCAATTACTGTGATAATTTCAGATCTAGGGTAGGGTCTTAGTTTATTGGGCTGGGGCAAAAATGTCATTGATGAACTGTGTTACACCTAATTTAGAAAATTTTCACACTCTTCTTGAATAACACAGCGATTCAATTTCTTTTACAATAATTGGCATAAAGCACATCGTTGGGAATAGGCGGGTAGCATTAATTGTAAAATTTCAGTCTCTTGGGGCCTTAGGGGTGGGCAAAAACTGCCCAAAAGGACTCATTTTCAAATACTGTCTTATTACACAATGCAATATGTTGTAGCAAGAAAGCCTTACCAACTTTTGGGTAAATTTTGGTGATTACCTGGTGTAGGAGTTCTGAACCGGGGGGCAAATGGTCATAGCTGTTCTGATTCAAAACATTTGAACAACCTCTTTTTCAATATAATTATATATTATGTGAAAGTAAAGAATATTTGCGCATGTGAGAGGGAAGGGAGCCTTTTTGTCATTAATTTCCCCCGCAACATTGGGGGAGGAGGTTATGGAATTGGGTTGTCTGCCAATCAAGTCTGTAACAGAATGTTCCCAGACTTTTACTGTAGCTTTGTATCATCCTATTAAAAATATAATGCTATGTCTACCCATGAGACAAAGGGTGTTTCCTAGGTGATATTGGGTCAAGTCAAGTGCACTGACTCGACAAAGTAGCAAATATGGGTCAAGTCAGAGCATTATCCTTCTACTAGGTTCACTATTTCCATCAGAGCACTCAATGTGACAAGATGTTCTTTAATCTATACCCCGCAGAACGAAGTATTGGGGTATACTTGAATCAGCAGATCCGTCTGTCTGTCTGTTGTCCGTCTGTCTGTAGACATGATTATTTTGTCCGGCTCTGTTCTAAGAACATGGCAGAATTTTTGAAAATTTACTACATTACTCACCATTCTGAAGATGTGCAACCTGTATTTTTGATTTTGATTGGACAATTTTTCTTCGATTACAGGCTTTTTTTCCGTATTATGACTTAAGACATTTTTGCCGGGCATGTTCTAAGAAACGTTGCGACGGATTTTTCTGAAATGTTGTATACACAATTACTCACCATATGAAGATGTGCAACATGGTATTTCATTTTAATTGGACGCATTTTCTTCGTTTTACAGGCGTATTTTCCATATATCGGACGTAGACATGTTGTCCGGAATTTTCTAAGAAATCGTTGCACGTGATTTTCTAAAATTTGTATACACATTACTCACCATATGAAGATTTGCACTGTACTCTTTCATTTTAATATGCACGATTTTCTTCGATTTACACGTGATCATTTTCATGTAAAACTACCCAGCGCGCAAAGAGGCGTATTTCATATAATGGGACACTTAAACTTTGTCGGCCAATGTTCTAAAAGAAACCCAGTTGCATGATCTTTTCTGAACTTATTGTACATCATTAATTTCACTATTGATAGAGTTGTGTGCACCCCTGGTATTCTTCATTATTGAAATTGGACAATTTTTATGCTCCAAATTATTAGGATTTTCTCTCTCTTATTCTGACTTAAGTATAATATTACCAAATTACGATAAACTAATTTCTTAAAAGCTCAATGAGATGATATTAAATTCTTTAAATCCGCATTGTATTTTGACCTAGAGTTATGACATTTAACGCATTTCTTATTTTGAGTTAGAACATATAACGTTACAAAAGGGGGGGGAGGGTATCAT
>CAJDSM010056958.1:13952-25181 GCA_903981925.1 Ostrea lurida | reverse complement strand
AAAATGAAGGACTATTAGATCAGTAAACCTCATCTTTCCCTGAGATTCATCTTCCACTCATTAGTCAACATGACTCAATATCACAGGAATAATTTTCCAGATAGAAAGAATCCAATGAGATTTAAACACAATGTTTTTTTTTCACATAAAGACTAACACACCATTTTGACAGTGACTGAGTAGTTTTTCAACACCTGTCCCAGTTACTGTCACATTATGGCTTTGATAGAGATTAAGATGATGACCAAGCACTCTACTGCGCTGTTCTCGAGTGTGTGTGCAATAATATCTATACCCAAGAGATCCTTACCGTCTGTACTCAGTAGCCGGACAGAGTAAGTAGCAGGGAATAAACATGGAGCGGTTTTGGGTAATACTACTAATGCCACATAATCCATTGCTATAAAACACATGCTACGAGCGATACATACATATTTATGCTTTATACCACCAGAAGTTCACTTAGTATCTCCAAACGGTGTGGAGGTTGAAATACTCATTCAAGGAGAACTGATTCAAAAATTAAATTGAAAATTTGGCATAATTCATTGAGTTACTATGTGAGAACATTTATTGCTTCCATGAATGAGTTGTGTCAGGATGTAGTATATGCGTTTCTATATTAACTAATTAACATACTGAAAACTCATACGATTAGAAATTTATATACAGGATATTTGGTACATGTTCGAACCCGTTTTTGAGGAACCTACTGATGATTTTGCGTATTACCATGGTGTGGCTCCCATGTCAATGCTAGCTTGGCTGTACGAGGGCGTGCTAGCGAGCACTCGTGAGGTGCGCTTATGATAGTGAATTCCTGACTCTATCACTACGGAGCAAGTAGGAGAAGGCTCAAGGAAGTCGACTATATCCTCCTCCAGAGAGCTTGTGTGTACGAGAATAGGCACCTGTCAAGGGTACCTTATGATATTCCATACAAGACGCCGTCCAAATGCACAGATTACAATAAAAATCTATTTTAAACAAAATATAACCAGTCCACACTCCACTGCTTAGCTATAATGAGAGAACCCTGATATAGATTGCACATATACATCATTCATTGATGCCTCTTGAGCGAGCCATGCCGTCCCCATTATGATAGTGGCTGGTCTTCCGTGCAACGGCAGGAAATATTCCATCATCACAATGTAGGTGTTTCTATAACAAGAGCACAACATCAAATGGTTTTGCGTGTCATTTCATGTGACACAATTCGACATCTTAGGGCCGCCACTCACGCCCATCCTTCTTTTAATTATCTACACGCTTTCCTCGCGTCTTCATACTATGAGTGGACAAATGCAGTTTATGAAAGTTCGCATAAGGCGCGGATTTCCATTATATTTTACATACTATATCTTCTGTTCTAGTAATAGGAGGAACACTCCCATTTCTCCGAGTAAGCTTTCACAACACCGACGTATTACATCACCTGGAGCTAGATTCTACAGTAGATTACGAGAGGCGTCTTGTAAGCCGAATGAGTTTTGTGTTTCAAATCACACTCTTGTATATGAGAGCTATCTCAAAGGAATTTTTCCTTATCTCCATTAACCAGACTAAAGCGAAGTTAAACATCGTGTCCAGACGGTGAGGAGCCATAACCATCCAATATTAACAGCATGAGATCCTATTATTACTCTACGAAAAGCTCGTAATCGTACGACAGTGTGCTAACACGGACTTCTCTTTGCGACGAAAAGTGCAAGTAAGGACTAACGTCAGAGTTGAGCCTCAGGTAACCGCGTGAGACAATGAGCGGAGACGCACTCCTATACTGGCTTGGAATCCGGGGCGTACACATCAGCCGTCCTGAGTCCGTCTGTCGAAACAAAAAGTAACGATTTACTCGTGTAATAAATATGATATGTTGCTAGTATATTCGCATATAAGTGTTATATGAAAGTCCCAATCAGGAAAGAACATAGTTGCTTCACATTGGTCTCACCTGTTATTTCTGTGCTCCGAAAACCTAAAGTATAACATCGATGATTAACTGATAACTATACATCGCGTTGCTGAGCCCTCCGATCTGATTAGCTCATGTCCCGTTTGCTAAATCGACCTATTAGTTAGCGAATGTGGAAAAATAGGAGTGTCGGTATAGCGAGCTATTGTCTGAACCTGTTTTTGTATATCTAACCTTCTATTATCTCTGTGCTAATGCCTCTCCTCCCCGATTCCTGACCTAGGGAGTCGAATCGGTCTGGACTGAACTCGGTTGAACGCTAAATACGCCTAGGTTGTTGCTAGACGTTGGAGCGCTCTCATCCACCTTTGACTGTGCTATCTCTTTAATCGAGGTTTTTAGCGCTCTTTGGTTTTATCCTATTCACCGGGAGTCATCTTGTGAAAATTCACTAAATTTCAGTATCATAAGTATAAACTTTTTATGAGTATCGGATTGGGAAAACATCTTCTCTTACTTTACCAATTCTGCATCACATCTAACAGGTCCCTTTGTGCACATTCAAAGTAGTTGCTGAGCTGTATAGTTATTTCAGCCACCTCTTTTCTAATGTCGATTTTCATGATCTGTCTATCATAACCAGGTCGAGATACCCGGCCCTCCGTTAGGACTTCTTCTTGCGCGCCCTCGTGCCCGCCGCCATGGATTTTGTGCGTGGTGGTGTTTCTCGCTCCCCCGCTCTCCTCTGATCTTTTTTTTCTTCCTCCCCTCCCTGCGAGCCTGAAGATGTGGTTGCGCTTTGTTTGTTTCTCCCCCCGCCACTCAATTTATCCCTTGCCCGATCCCTTCCTGTGTGTCTCATCTTATTTAATAGTCTTTTTTTCTTGACCCTTCCTCTGGTTATCCACCTTCACTTCCTCCTTCTCGGCCGCCTTTTTCCTTTTTGTCCTATCTGCCCCCTGTGCCGCTCGTTGTTCTTTGTCTGCTTCTCCTATCACTGGCCTATACATGTCTCCTCCACGTCAGTTCTTTCCCTGCACTTCTCCCTTCCCTTCCCTCCTCTGCGCCTTTGGTTTCTCCCTTCCTGCCTGCCTTGGGGCTTCGCGCCACTCCTCCATAAGGAGGCGGCCTAGTCTTTCTTTTCGCAATGGCATTGTCCTTTTTTTCCGTTCAGGGGAATTGCAATTGCTCCTCTCCCCCTCCTGCTTGTGGTACTTGTTCTTTCATTTTTGCACCATCGCCTGCTTGACTGTAAACACGAAGTACACTGGGTTCTTACATGTTCCCGTGATGCAACTCGCCCATTTGCTTGTCTTTTGCGTCGTTGTATTCGTCTCATCGTCTTTCTCCGCACTATACTTGGGACATGGAACAAATAGTGCTGCCTCTAAATTTATGGTCGCGTCAAATTTTCTTCTATTTGTCGCTACGCCCAGGCGATGCTCTGCGTCGCGCTTTTTCAGGAGGCCCTCGCCCCTTTGCTGCTGCAGGGTTTCACGCCTCTCATTAGTCTCTTGCCCTATTCTCTACCCAACGGCAGGCGGAGGCACGGAGAGATAATTTGCAGATGAGATTTAAGCTTCGTTAAACTGCAGCATTTTTTTTGCTAGTAGTTGGCCTCGCTTCCAAAGTCCTCAACGCATAGCATGCCTTGGTATGATATATAGAAACTGACGTGACGTATTGCATTCCTATTGTATTTCCATTTGCTTTGTATAAAAGGCTATGAAGACTAATTAAAAGTCTTATTTAAAGTCAAGATTTTTCGATTCACTGCACGGAACAGTAATAATATTTACCGTTTTAAGTTCAGCATGGTATCTTGCAAATGAAGGTGTCAATCAGATAACAAATCACTGATTAGTGTAATTATTTATTTACTTTCCCCTTTAACGGAATAAGCGTGATATTGCAGCGTTTCATCGAAGAAGACCTATTGTTTCCTGGGCTGACTTTGCTATGCGAGGTGTTTCTCGATCCAGATTAGTCATGTGAATTGGATACAATGTGGAATGATTGTTTTGTTGAGATCGTAGAATGATGTCATTGGAAGACTTCGTGTAGGTATACTGTTATTCCATTTTAGATAAGCATACAATAAGCAACTTAGCTTTCATGACATTTTTTCCATATTAGGACAAAAAAATGCTTCTATGTATTAGAATTTTAAGTTTTTATCCATATTGGGAGTCCAATAAAATTAATATTTTATATAATATAACATGGCTGTACGAACTAAACAGAGTAAGACCATTCAACTGGATAATTTTGGTGGATTAAACAAACAAAGCGAAGCCATTCGCTCATCTTTCATTCGATTGATGAATGAAAAAAAATCTATTGTTATATTGATGAAAGGAGATCTATTTGTATGATGTGAAATACCGTGATAAAAAGGGACTCGAATAATTAGCTCAAAAATATGGACATATGATCATGACAATGAGCCATTTTGTTCACGGTAGTGCCATGGAAGTTAAGTTGGGGAATTCATATATTATATATATAGAGAGTATATACATGATGTACATATGAAAATTCTATATTGGGATATAAATGCAAATGATTTAAATAAATTATTCTGTGAAGAAGTAAGTTATGACAAAATATGTCCATTATTTTATAGTCTTATATGAGTCTGACATACATCAATAAAAAAAACACAAACTACGTCTTAATTCATGAGAACTTGTCGACTCGGATCAAAGGCGCTACATATACATCCTTACATTCAGACATAGCCAATTCTAGTGTAGTAGCGTTTCTAATTCAAAAGCGAACAGACCGATATTATTGCTTGTCAACTTCACAAATGAGGCGATAAGATGGGTGAGCGCATGTGGTTAGTCACTTTAGAGCCACATTTTAATTTCTATTTTTGATTTGTTATGTTTAATAGTCATCTTTATAGTGACTAGACAAGTCTCGGTAATTAATATCTTCGTCTGCAAAGATGTACTAAGAGTATTTCTATATAGGAATGTCGAGGTAGATCTCACCAGTCAAATCCCGTCTTATGCTCCAAGGCGGTAAGTAAAGATACTCGAGAGAGAACATCTTTGTTTTCCTGTTGATCTATATTGTCTCTCACGCACACTTTACTTTATTTATGTATGTGAGATGTGTCCTTATCGTTTACACGCTCAAACATGATTGCAACCACTTCTCAAGTTAGATCTCGTAGAACGTTATACGAGTGTGGTACTAATCTTTTCGGGTTATTGTCATGAATTCTATTAAATACATCACCTACATGTCCCTTCTCTAACTTTACCTCTTTCATCATATAAGTGCTGATAACTATTTGCTGGAGGCATCGTATTTGTAAAGAGCTCAATAACACACCTGGACATACACATGCAAGCCCGAGTGGATAGACGATATATCTGGTTGTGTCTTGAGAGTGATGTGAACTAAGTAAGCCAATCTGTTTGATACTCTGAGTTACTTCCAACACATATGTCAGAAACTGGCGTGAACACGCTAAGTTCAGCGATGTCTACACAGGCGCTCATGACTGTTTTGTTTATTATCGACAAAACACGTCCTTCTCCGGTTTATTCCTCAAAAGTATTCCTATTTTCTGTTGTTGCTCCATCGTATTATGTTATTTCAGGAGAGCCACTGGGGTTTAGAAAGAGACGCATCAGTTGCACGTACTACTTCATGTGCGAATTTTCAATCAAATACTCCTTGCTTAAGATGACCTACAGAATACCCTAAGTGTCACGTGATGCCATTAGCTCGCGAGCATCTGTTTAGAACGCGAGACTAACCCAATCTTGCACAAGGTTCGTTATACGCACACGCGCCAGTCCTCCTTTTTCTGCCAGGTACTACTATAGATAGTAGCTGATTACCCTACCACAAATGAGCATACCTTCGGCATGCTGATTTTTCGTCTGAAGAGATATTGTGTTTTCAGGTATTCGATAATATCGTTCTGGTAATAGATCTAAAGAGTCGTAGGTACGTAGCTCTGAAGGCAGCAGCCAGGGTGCATCTTTTGCTTATATATGGATTGAGCGAGGTTGGATCATGGTCCCCGAATAGTATCATAAACGATAGTCAACTTGCTCGACACTCCGGTTATCATTTAGTCCTCATATCTTCGGCTGCATATGTGGTATCAAACAACAAACCGAGTACCGCAGACTTTCAGAGCATTTGCGAAGTTTCTCCTTATTTTCAATCCACCCATAAATCTTCAAATTCGAAGCCGGGCCTCATAGGATTATGAGCTCCATACTCAATCTTCTCCATTCATCCTAGTTCATAATCCCCTACAGGTAGTCGTACTCATCAAACATTCCAATCCCCTTCCCCCCAATAATTATTATTACAGTCTTTTTCTCTGTAATTATAGAAAGCTATGATTAGTACATCGTGCATCGCTTCTGTTCTCTAATCACTCTATCTAGCAGTGTATAAGATGCGCAAAGGATCAACGACACAGTCGATCTGAACGCATCAGTAATCCCAAAATAGAATCTCTGGTACGGAGTACCATCATGTCTTCAAAATCAAGGTGACTAAATATCTCATGTCAAAATCTCGGAAGTTCCTACTATAGAGAACTCAATCTAATGACCGACGTGCGGATATCTCTGCGACCTCCCCACAGTCAATGCAGATGTCGCCAGTGATGAGACCCGGGAGTTCACTCTGCTAGAGTTTTATGGATTATTTTGTGGCGCGCCCGTATTTATTAGTCACAAATGAAGACCTAAAATATCTGCAACAGCTTCACACTTTTACAATTCTGTAGACTTTCAATTAGTAATGTTCAGCTCTCTCATTCCTGATGCGCTATGTTTCCGTTTGCCCGATCCGTCACCCACTCCGGCTCCATTGCTCCTTTGGAGTTGCGTTCACTAATGTGGTTTATGGTTATTCTTTCTTTGCTTGTTTCAGTATTGAGCTTAACTCCATGTCGTGAGTTTTTACATAATATTAATCCATTTAGGTACCTGAAGTCAATCATTATTTAGTTGACTGCCCAGACTTTTGTGCCATAATCTGCCTTTCATAATGTTTGATGGGAATCGGTTGCGTATTGGTATCTGATTTTCCCCTTATTTCTACACGTTCTGTGGTGGGACGCTAAGGCGAATTCTGTCGATGATATCCCGCTACGAGATATACACATTCCTCGAAAAACTCGACCGTGATCGTATATTTAGCTCTTATTGCTTCAATAGAGAGCTCCCCTAGGTTCTCTTTCCTGTACCACTGCACGCGCACTCTTCCATCAGAGTTTGAAGGCCTTTGCAACATTCTTATGAACCACGATCCTAACTGCTTTCACGAGTTTTGCTAGAAGGTTCTCTCAGAGAACAGCAAGCTATACACTGTTGACGATTGGTTTGATTCCTCACCCCCACTCGTCCTGATATTTTGCCACATGATTACCATAATTTATCTAATCTGCTCGTCACCCTTTTCTACTACGATTTGGACATACGTGTCTCTTAATTGCATTTAATGATACTTGTTTGCAATTCTTTGCAGTCTAGTTATACCGATCTATTTTGATGTACGAATTGTGTCTTATCAGGCTTGTTTACCTCCTTTTCCCTGCTATCGACTTAATAAGCTTCTTCAAGAGACGAACGTGTAACATGCCTCGCTGACGGCGTACGGTGAAGGTCTTTAGGTATTGGAGCCTAAGAACCTTGGGGAGCAAGGGACCCAACCATTCAGCGTATTTATGTACCATTTGCGATTGCACCTCTATCCTCGTCATACTGGGGGCCCTCTTTTCGGCTTAACTGACCTACTTTCCATTCTCCCACACACCATTGAGAGACGAGAATCCAGTAGTTGTTATCCTACCAAATCTTCTCTTAAAGAGTTTATTTTTCTGAACCATATTAAAGTTTCATTAAACATTTTTCTTGTTTTATACCACTCCCACACATCAAGAGCCATATGCGCCCATTTTGATAAAAGATAGAAGTGTCCCCTTGTTTCGTTTTGAGGAGTGCGAACGACAAAAAGAACCCAGTTTTATGGTTACCAGTATATCAAATACCGTGATTTCGTTCCACTTTTATGCTCCAAATGTTCTTTCCTGGCCCGAGTACAATAACCCATCACACAATGTTTTGCACGCGCTTTGCGTCCTCTTGTCACTTTTCTCTACGTCTTATTGTCCGTAGCTCGTCCTTTATATGCATTTGGTGGCAGACCCCTGTAAAGGCAACTACTATACGCACACATCTGTGTGGTTTTTCGTCGAATTCTTCTGTACCAGATTCCCCATTCACTATAGAATACAATACTTATTATATTATACGCGATTATCGTTTGTCGCCCTGAGACGAGCTATGGAATCCCTCCAGGCACACATCAGACGCCGTGGTAGCATCATGCTTTTGTGGCGCTCGGATTGCGTATTGACTGATGAGATTCCCACTCCCCCGGTCTTTCTATTCGCTCGTCGCACCTCTGTGACTTTTGATCTTTCTGGTCCCACTCAGCTTTCTCTAGCTCTTTGGATGCCCGTACCTGTGTGTGCTTCCATCCGTGTCATTTTTTACTTTGCTATATTTCAAGTCCTGTCTTGTGATTGTGAACCACATTACCAGTGTCAGGAAGTGTTTTATTGTACACGCTTCCAGACGTCCCACGTTGGCCTCCTAGTTTCAAGCATTCATCCCCGATGGCGTAGCGATTGGCTAGTGCTCACGTTTGTTCTCACGCCAGCCCATATTATCCATACCCTTTGACTGGTTCGCCTTTCTCTCCACACACCTGAGATCTTCTTACTACATTTCCGATCCACCGCCGGTTTGCTTTCCCTTTAAATAATTTATCAGATATTTAGCTCATTTGTCGTTCTTCGTTTAATATGTTGTTGCACTCGCCGCCACAGTGTTTTTATTGGATAGAACTTCAAGTTAATTTTCCGTTCAACCCCCATTTGTGTTAAGCTAATTGACAGCATCTTGATGTTTAAAATGCGCTATCACTCAAGCCTTCCCTATCTAGTTGTAGTCCCTCGACTAAGAGAATTGTGCAGAAATGTGTCAGGTCCTGTTGTGAGCGTTCTTGCAACAAACTAAGATACAACGCGCAATTCCACTAAATTGCCCCAGACTAGCCTTTTTATTATACTGAACGGGGCGGCCGAGACCTGTGCTCTTGATGCCGTTTATACACAAGGAGTACGGTTTGTGCTGTTGTTTAGACCGAATTGGACACATGACTCAGTCGCTTTTTAAATCGCCTACTATGACCGTGATGTATTATCGTGAGAAACATCGCCTTCTAAGGCAACCACGCACACTAAACCCCTGGTGTTAATCTCCTTGTATCGTCTAGAAACATTGATTGACGTCACTCATGCCTGCTTGTAAAGGGTATAAGAATTTATCTTCTTGCGTTTTATTTTATACTTCGTTAATCGTGGCCGTTCTCGTTAGGTCTCTACAGCATTTATCTTCACTATATAAATGACTACCGAGCATAACCAAAGTCTTGGCTTTCACGCCCCCGCTGTGCTCGCTCTGTATCCTTAACATAAGAATGGCATTAATGTTGCCTCCTGCGCATCACCTTCTCAACTTGGACCATGATGTTTGTCTCAAGCCCACAGTGCCACAGTTGTAATTGTTGCCGATCCTTCTATTTCGCCTCTCACGAAGACTATTCAATTTCTGCGAAGCTGATTTGTAAACAATAAATATGACTCATCTACAATTTGGACATTTTCCTTGTTCAATAAGTCGTTAATCGTTCTGAGACGTCCATACGCATTGTTCTATATACCATAACGATCGTAGCCACGCCAGTCCTTCGTTTAATTCCATCTTTTCTGCTTTTGGCAGGCTCCCTCTCCGCCGATTATGTGTGTAATTTATTTTCTGTAGAATGGAGAACCAACCGGTGAAAATAAAATATTAAGGTCCACGACTCGCGCTTGTATTGCAGTGAATCTGAGTAGGTACTGCGAGTTATAAACTTCTAATCACTATCGACGACCTATACTTCACGAGTCATTGCCATGTTACCTAGGCCCCACTCTCTGCCTATGCATGTGTGAGCACAGCGGGCCCTGTTGGCCTTTATATTCAGTGCAAGAGAGACTCAAACTCTGAGTATCCTGTTCTCGCCATGTACTTACCGTATCCGTTTCCGTCCCAGACACGTTGCGTTCTCACCGCTCCAATAACGCCCTTTCGTAGTAAACCTTCTCAGTTACATGGGCTGATGTGCGGTCGCTCAATCCACCCCTGCCCCGCTCGTGGACTCATTCTGGCCACTTTATTGAATGGATCGAATGTCTGTGGTCACTTCTAGATGGATGTTTTGAAAACCACACCTGTAATCCTTGATAATTGTCAGAATCTTCTTAGAATGATAACAGGCTGATTCTTCAGGAAGTAAAAATTGCAGCATAGAGTGATATTAACAAACACAGCAACAACATGTTACGTCTGTTACCAACGGACGATGGTTTACGGCATTCAATTTCTTGTTTGCTAAACATGCCTAATGATTGTCATCACCAAACAGATGAAAGGAGAAATGCTGTAATTAATTGAAAGGTGCCAATGGATGCAAAATTTATTCTCTTCTCCACAGGGAATGATTATATGGGCTGTGTTTGTGTTTGGAGCTAATAGAATAAAGGGGAACTGATATTTCCCTTTTTAAATGTTGAAAAATTTAATTGATAAGTTCTTTTGAACACATATTTTTAGATCGGGTATTGACAAAGCCTGTGATTCAAGGCCCAGTGAACCAGACCGTGGCGTACGGGGACGATGTGAAGTTTGAATGCATCGTGGTTATGAGTGACCTCCAGCCTCACATCCAATGGCTGAAACATTATCAGATCAACGGTTCCTTTACCAACGAAAATGATGAGCCGAATGTCCACATCTTACAGGTAGGCCCAATTACTACCACTGTGAGATAAGAGTTATAAAAATATTCAAAGGAATAAGATAAATCGCTTCTTGTGGTTACTCCTTGTGTTGCATCTCCTGGTCGTGTCTCCGCTAACAGCAATGGTATGTTGATGTGTCCTTTCTCGGTGTACAATAACGGAGAGGACATATGTCAATCAGCATGGTTTGATATGTCCTGTTCTCAGAAAACTAAAGCATGGAATCCACCCATTTTAATTAAAAGAATACAATTACGAACTAAAGGAGAGTTCGAGGTATTGTGTATTTTTAATTGCTAGCAATCCCACTCGTTCACGCTGAGCAGGCTGGAAATTTGTACATTTAGGACGTGACTTTACAACCATGCTGGGCTGGTACACTATATATATATAGTGACCAACTCCATGGGGCGTGGCC
>CAJDSM010056958.1:1642-13927 GCA_903981925.1 Ostrea lurida | reverse complement strand
GGCCACGCCCCATGGAGTTGGTCACTATATATATATAGTGTACCAGCCCAGCATGGTTGTAAAGTCACGTCCTAAATGTACAAATTTCCAGCCTGCTCAGCGTGAACGAGTGGGATTGCTAGCAATTAAAAATACACAATACCTCGAACTCTCCTTTAGTTCGTAATTGTATTCTTTTAATTAAAATGGGTGGATTCCATGCTTTAGTTTTCTGAGAACAGGACATATGCAAAACCATGGCCTGATTGACATATGTCCTCTCCGTTAGTATACCACCGGAAAGGACACATCAACATACATTCTGTTATGCGGAGAAACGACCAGGAGATGCACACAGGGAGTACCACAGAAGCGATTTATCTTATGGTCCTTTAATATTTTTTAACTCTCGTCTCACAGGGGTACGTAATGGCCTACTGTAAGAATGTGGACATTCGGCTCATGCATTTTCGTTGTAAAGGAACCCGTTGATCTGATAATGGTTTCAGCCATTGGATGTGAGGCTGGAGTCACTCATACCACGATGCTTCAACTGTCAGCATCGTCCGTTACGCCACGGTCGGTTAAACTGGGCTTGGAATCAACAGGCTTTTGTCAATACCGATCTAAAAATATGTGTTCAAAAGACTTATCAATTAATCTTTCAACATTTAAAAGGGAAATATCAGTTCCCTTTACTTCTAATTAGCTCCAAACACAAACACAGCCCATATACATCATTCCCTGTGGAAAGAGAATAAATTTGCAATCCATGGCACCTTTCTTAATTACAGCAATTCTCTTCATCTTGTTTGGTGGCATGACAATCATAGGCATGTTTAAGCAAACAAGAATTAAGCCGTAAACCATCGTCCGTTGGTAAGACCGTAACATTGTTGCTGTGTTTGTTAATATCACTCTATGCTGCATTTTTACTTCCTGAAGAATCAGCCTGTTAATCATTCTACGAAAGATTCTGACAATTATTCAAGGATTACAGGTGTGGTTTTTCAAAACCCATCTAGAAGTGCCACAGACATTCGACTCCATTCAATAAAGTGGAAAATGAAGGACTATTAGATCAGTAAACCTCATCTTTCCCTGAGATTCATCTTCCACTCATTAGTCAACATGACTCAATATCACAGGAATAATTTTCCAGATAGAAAGAATCCAATGAGATTTAAACACAATGTTTTTTTTTCACATAAAGACTAACACACCATTTTGACAGTGACTGAGTAGTTTTTCAACACCTGTCCCAGTTACTGTCACATTATGGCTTTGATAGAGATTAAGATGATGACCAAGCACTCTACTGCGCTGTTCTCGAGTGTGTGTGCAATAATATCTATACCCAAGAGATCCTTACCGTCTGTACTCAGTAGCCGGACAGAGTAAGTAGCAGGGAATAAACATGGAGCGGTTTTGGGTAATACTACTAATGCCACATAATCCATTGCTATAAAACACATGCTACGAGCGATACATACATATTTATGCTTTATACCACCAGAAGTTCACTTAGTATCTCCAAACGGTGTGGAGGTTGAAATACTCATTCAAGGAGAACTGATTCAAAAATTAAATTGAAAATTTGGCATAATTCATTGAGTTACTATGTGAGAACATTTATTGCTTCCATGAATGAGTTGTGTCAGGATGTAGTATATGCGTTTCTATATTAACTAATTAACATACTGAAAACTCATACGATTAGAAATTTATATACAGGATATTTGGTACATGTTCGAACCCGTTTTTGAGGAACCTACTGATGATTTTGCGTATTACCATGGTGTGGCTCCCATGTCAATGCTAGCTTGGCTGTACGAGGGCGTGCTAGCGAGCACTCGTGAGGTGCGCTTATGATAGTGAATTCCTGACTCTATCACTACGGAGCAAGTAGGAGAAGGCTCAAGGAAGTCGACTATATCCTCCTCCAGAGAGCTTGTGTGTACGAGAATAGGCACCTGTCAAGGGTACCTTATGATATTCCATACAAGACGCCGTCCAAATGCACAGATTACAATAAAAATCTATTTTAAACAAAATATAACCAGTCCACACTCCACTGCTTAGCTATAATGAGAGAACCCTGATATAGATTGCACATATACATCATTCATTGATGCCTCTTGAGCGAGCCATGCCGTCCCCATTATGATAGTGGCTGGTCTTCCGTGCAACGGCAGGAAATATTCCATCATCACAATGTAGGTGTTTCTATAACAAGAGCACAACATCAAATGGTTTTGCGTGTCATTTCATGTGACACAATTCGACATCTTAGGGCCGCCACTCACGCCCATCCTTCTTTTAATTATCTACACGCTTTCCTCGCGTCTTCATACTATGAGTGGACAAATGCAGTTTATGAAAGTTCGCATAAGGCGCGGATTTCCATTATATTTTACATACTATATCTTCTGTTCTAGTAATAGGAGGAACACTCCCATTTCTCCGAGTAAGCTTTCACAACACCGACGTATTACATCACCTGGAGCTAGATTCTACAGTAGATTACGAGAGGCGTCTTGTAAGCCGAATGAGTTTTGTGTTTCAAATCACACTCTTGTATATGAGAGCTATCTCAAAGGAATTTTTCCTTATCTCCATTAACCAGACTAAAGCGAAGTTAAACATCGTGTCCAGACGGTGAGGAGCCATAACCATCCAATATTAACAGCATGAGATCCTATTATTACTCTACGAAAAGCTCGTAATCGTACGACAGTGTGCTAACACGGACTTCTCTTTGCGACGAAAAGTGCAAGTAAGGACTAACGTCAGAGTTGAGCCTCAGGTAACCGCGTGAGACAATGAGCGGAGACGCACTCCTATACTGGCTTGGAATCCGGGGCGTACACATCAGCCGTCCTGAGTCCGTCTGTCGAAACAAAAAGTAACGATTTACTCGTGTAATAAATATGATATGTTGCTAGTATATTCGCATATAAGTGTTATATGAAAGTCCCAATCAGGAAAGAACATAGTTGCTTCACATTGGTCTCACCTGTTATTTCTGTGCTCCGAAAACCTAAAGTATAACATCGATGATTAACTGATAACTATACATCGCGTTGCTGAGCCCTCCGATCTGATTAGCTCATGTCCCGTTTGCTAAATCGACCTATTAGTTAGCGAATGTGGAAAAATAGGAGTGTCGGTATAGCGAGCTATTGTCTGAACCTGTTTTTGTATATCTAACCTTCTATTATCTCTGTGCTAATGCCTCTCCTCCCCGATTCCTGACCTAGGGAGTCGAATCGGTCTGGACTGAACTCGGTTGAACGCTAAATACGCCTAGGTTGTTGCTAGACGTTGGAGCGCTCTCATCCACCTTTGACTGTGCTATCTCTTTAATCGAGGTTTTTAGCGCTCTTTGGTTTTATCCTATTCACCGGGAGTCATCTTGTGAAAATTCACTAAATTTCAGTATCATAAGTATAAACTTTTTATGAGTATCGGATTGGGAAAACATCTTCTCTTACTTTACCAATTCTGCATCACATCTAACAGGTCCCTTTGTGCACATTCAAAGTAGTTGCTGAGCTGTATAGTTATTTCAGCCACCTCTTTTCTAATGTCGATTTTCATGATCTGTCTATCATAACCAGGTCGAGATACCCGGCCCTCCGTTAGGACTTCTTCTTGCGCGCCCTCGTGCCCGCCGCCATGGATTTTGTGCGTGGTGGTGTTTCTCGCTCCCCCGCTCTCCTCTGATCTTTTTTTTCTTCCTCCCCTCCCTGCGAGCCTGAAGATGTGGTTGCGCTTTGTTTGTTTCTCCCCCCGCCACTCAATTTATCCCTTGCCCGATCCCTTCCTGTGTGTCTCATCTTATTTAATAGTCTTTTTTTCTTGACCCTTCCTCTGGTTATCCACCTTCACTTCCTCCTTCTCGGCCGCCTTTTTCCTTTTTGTCCTATCTGCCCCCTGTGCCGCTCGTTGTTCTTTGTCTGCTTCTCCTATCACTGGCCTATACATGTCTCCTCCACGTCAGTTCTTTCCCTGCACTTCTCCCTTCCCTTCCCTCCTCTGCGCCTTTGGTTTCTCCCTTCCTGCCTGCCTTGGGGCTTCGCGCCACTCCTCCATAAGGAGGCGGCCTAGTCTTTCTTTTCGCAATGGCATTGTCCTTTTTTTCCGTTCAGGGGAATTGCAATTGCTCCTCTCCCCCTCCTGCTTGTGGTACTTGTTCTTTCATTTTTGCACCATCGCCTGCTTGACTGTAAACACGAAGTACACTGGGTTCTTACATGTTCCCGTGATGCAACTCGCCCATTTGCTTGTCTTTTGCGTCGTTGTATTCGTCTCATCGTCTTTCTCCGCACTATACTTGGGACATGGAACAAATAGTGCTGCCTCTAAATTTATGGTCGCGTCAAATTTTCTTCTATTTGTCGCTACGCCCAGGCGATGCTCTGCGTCGCGCTTTTTCAGGAGGCCCTCGCCCCTTTGCTGCTGCAGGGTTTCACGCCTCTCATTAGTCTCTTGCCCTATTCTCTACCCAACGGCAGGCGGAGGCACGGAGAGATAATTTGCAGATGAGATTTAAGCTTCGTTAAACTGCAGCATTTTTTTTGCTAGTAGTTGGCCTCGCTTCCAAAGTCCTCAACGCATAGCATGCCTTGGTATGATATATAGAAACTGACGTGACGTATTGCATTCCTATTGTATTTCCATTTGCTTTGTATAAAAGGCTATGAAGACTAATTAAAAGTCTTATTTAAAGTCAAGATTTTTCGATTCACTGCACGGAACAGTAATAATATTTACCGTTTTAAGTTCAGCATGGTATCTTGCAAATGAAGGTGTCAATCAGATAACAAATCACTGATTAGTGTAATTATTTATTTACTTTCCCCTTTAACGGAATAAGCGTGATATTGCAGCGTTTCATCGAAGAAGACCTATTGTTTCCTGGGCTGACTTTGCTATGCGAGGTGTTTCTCGATCCAGATTAGTCATGTGAATTGGATACAATGTGGAATGATTGTTTTGTTGAGATCGTAGAATGATGTCATTGGAAGACTTCGTGTAGGTATACTGTTATTCCATTTTAGATAAGCATACAATAAGCAACTTAGCTTTCATGACATTTTTTCCATATTAGGACAAAAAAATGCTTCTATGTATTAGAATTTTAAGTTTTTATCCATATTGGGAGTCCAATAAAATTAATATTTTATATAATATAACATGGCTGTACGAACTAAACAGAGTAAGACCATTCAACTGGATAATTTTGGTGGATTAAACAAACAAAGCGAAGCCATTCGCTCATCTTTCATTCGATTGATGAATGAAAAAAAATCTATTGTTATATTGATGAAAGGAGATCTATTTGTATGATGTGAAATACCGTGATAAAAAGGGACTCGAATAATTAGCTCAAAAATATGGACATATGATCATGACAATGAGCCATTTTGTTCACGGTAGTGCCATGGAAGTTAAGTTGGGGAATTCATATATTATATATATAGAGAGTATATACATGATGTACATATGAAAATTCTATATTGGGATATAAATGCAAATGATTTAAATAAATTATTCTGTGAAGAAGTAAGTTATGACAAAATATGTCCATTATTTTATAGTCTTATATGAGTCTGACATACATCAATAAAAAAAACACAAACTACGTCTTAATTCATGAGAACTTGTCGACTCGGATCAAAGGCGCTACATATACATCCTTACATTCAGACATAGCCAATTCTAGTGTAGTAGCGTTTCTAATTCAAAAGCGAACAGACCGATATTATTGCTTGTCAACTTCACAAATGAGGCGATAAGATGGGTGAGCGCATGTGGTTAGTCACTTTAGAGCCACATTTTAATTTCTATTTTTGATTTGTTATGTTTAATAGTCATCTTTATAGTGACTAGACAAGTCTCGGTAATTAATATCTTCGTCTGCAAAGATGTACTAAGAGTATTTCTATATAGGAATGTCGAGGTAGATCTCACCAGTCAAATCCCGTCTTATGCTCCAAGGCGGTAAGTAAAGATACTCGAGAGAGAACATCTTTGTTTTCCTGTTGATCTATATTGTCTCTCACGCACACTTTACTTTATTTATGTATGTGAGATGTGTCCTTATCGTTTACACGCTCAAACATGATTGCAACCACTTCTCAAGTTAGATCTCGTAGAACGTTATACGAGTGTGGTACTAATCTTTTCGGGTTATTGTCATGAATTCTATTAAATACATCACCTACATGTCCCTTCTCTAACTTTACCTCTTTCATCATATAAGTGCTGATAACTATTTGCTGGAGGCATCGTATTTGTAAAGAGCTCAATAACACACCTGGACATACACATGCAAGCCCGAGTGGATAGACGATATATCTGGTTGTGTCTTGAGAGTGATGTGAACTAAGTAAGCCAATCTGTTTGATACTCTGAGTTACTTCCAACACATATGTCAGAAACTGGCGTGAACACGCTAAGTTCAGCGATGTCTACACAGGCGCTCATGACTGTTTTGTTTAT
The DNA here is from genome assembly GCA_903981925.1 of Ostrea lurida. Lineage (NCBI taxonomy): Eukaryota > Metazoa > Mollusca > Bivalvia > Ostreida > Ostreidae > Ostrea > Ostrea lurida. The sequence continues at coordinate 7,441 of CAJDSM010056958.1, read as the reverse complement.
TATCGACAAAACACGTCCTTCTCCGGTTTATTCCTCAAAAGTATTCCTATTTTCTGTTGTTGCTCCATCGTATTATGTTATTTCAGGAGAGCCACTGGGGTTTAGAAAGAGACGCATCAGTTGCACGTACTACTTCATGTGCGAATTTTCAATCAAATACTCCTTGCTTAAGATGACCTACAGAATACCCTAAGTGTCACGTGATGCCATTAGCTCGCGAGCATCTGTTTAGAACGCGAGACTAACCCAATCTTGCACAAGGTTCGTTATACGCACACGCGCCAGTCCTCCTTTTTCTGCCAGGTACTACTATAGATAGTAGCTGATTACCCTACCACAAATGAGCATACCTTCGGCATGCTGATTTTTCGTCTGAAGAGATATTGTGTTTTCAGGTATTCGATAATATCGTTCTGGTAATAGATCTAAAGAGTCGTAGGTACGTAGCTCTGAAGGCAGCAGCCAGGGTGCATCTTTTGCTTATATATGGATTGAGCGAGGTTGGATCATGGTCCCCGAATAGTATCATAAACGATAGTCAACTTGCTCGACACTCCGGTTATCATTTAGTCCTCATATCTTCGGCTGCATATGTGGTATCAAACAACAAACCGAGTACCGCAGACTTTCAGAGCATTTGCGAAGTTTCTCCTTATTTTCAATCCACCCATAAATCTTCAAATTCGAAGCCGGGCCTCATAGGATTATGAGCTCCATACTCAATCTTCTCCATTCATCCTAGTTCATAATCCCCTACAGGTAGTCGTACTCATCAAACATTCCAATCCCCTTCCCCCCAATAATTATTATTACAGTCTTTTTCTCTGTAATTATAGAAAGCTATGATTAGTACATCGTGCATCGCTTCTGTTCTCTAATCACTCTATCTAGCAGTGTATAAGATGCGCAAAGGATCAACGACACAGTCGATCTGAACGCATCAGTAATCCCAAAATAGAATCTCTGGTACGGAGTACCATCATGTCTTCAAAATCAAGGTGACTAAATATCTCATGTCAAAATCTCGGAAGTTCCTACTATAGAGAACTCAATCTAATGACCGACGTGCGGATATCTCTGCGACCTCCCCACAGTCAATGCAGATGTCGCCAGTGATGAGACCCGGGAGTTCACTCTGCTAGAGTTTTATGGATTATTTTGTGGCGCGCCCGTATTTATTAGTCACAAATGAAGACCTAAAATATCTGCAACAGCTTCACACTTTTACAATTCTGTAGACTTTCAATTAGTAATGTTCAGCTCTCTCATTCCTGATGCGCTATGTTTCCGTTTGCCCGATCCGTCACCCACTCCGGCTCCATTGCTCCTTTGGAGTTGCGTTCACTAATGTGGTTTATGGTTATTCTTTCTTTGCTTGTTTCAGTATTGAGCTTAACTCCATGTCGTGAGTTTTTACATAATATTAATCCATTTAGGTACCTGAAGTCAATCATTATTTAGTTGACTGCCCAGACTTTTGTGCCATAATCTGCCTTTCATAATGTTTGATGGGAATCGGTTGCGTATTGGTATCTGATTTTCCCCTTATTTCTACACGTTCTGTGGTGGGACGCTAAGGCGAATTCTGTCGATGATATCCCGCTACGAGATATACACATTCCTCGAAAAACTCGACCGTGATCGTATATTTAGCTCTTATTGCTTCAATAGAGAGCTCCCCTAGGTTCTCTTTCCTGTACCACTGCACGCGCACTCTTCCATCAGAGTTTGAAGGCCTTTGCAACATTCTTATGAACCACGATCCTAACTGCTTTCACGAGTTTTGCTAGAAGGTTCTCTCAGAGAACAGCAAGCTATACACTGTTGACGATTGGTTTGATTCCTCACCCCCACTCGTCCTGATATTTTGCCACATGATTACCATAATTTATCTAATCTGCTCGTCACCCTTTTCTACTACGATTTGGACATACGTGTCTCTTAATTGCATTTAATGATACTTGTTTGCAATTCTTTGCAGTCTAGTTATACCGATCTATTTTGATGTACGAATTGTGTCTTATCAGGCTTGTTTACCTCCTTTTCCCTGCTATCGACTTAATAAGCTTCTTCAAGAGACGAACGTGTAACATGCCTCGCTGACGGCGTACGGTGAAGGTCTTTAGGTATTGGAGCCTAAGAACCTTGGGGAGCAAGGGACCCAACCATTCAGCGTATTTATGTACCATTTGCGATTGCACCTCTATCCTCGTCATACTGGGGGCCCTCTTTTCGGCTTAACTGACCTACTTTCCATTCTCCCACACACCATTGAGAGACGAGAATCCAGTAGTTGTTATCCTACCAAATCTTCTCTTAAAGAGTTTATTTTTCTGAACCATATTAAAGTTTCATTAAACATTTTTCTTGTTTTATACCACTCCCACACATCAAGAGCCATATGCGCCCATTTTGATAAAAGATAGAAGTGTCCCCTTGTTTCGTTTTGAGGAGTGCGAACGACAAAAAGAACCCAGTTTTATGGTTACCAGTATATCAAATACCGTGATTTCGTTCCACTTTTATGCTCCAAATGTTCTTTCCTGGCCCGAGTACAATAACCCATCACACAATGTTTTGCACGCGCTTTGCGTCCTCTTGTCACTTTTCTCTACGTCTTATTGTCCGTAGCTCGTCCTTTATATGCATTTGGTGGCAGACCCCTGTAAAGGCAACTACTATACGCACACATCTGTGTGGTTTTTCGTCGAATTCTTCTGTACCAGATTCCCCATTCACTATAGAATACAATACTTATTATATTATACGCGATTATCGTTTGTCGCCCTGAGACGAGCTATGGAATCCCTCCAGGCACACATCAGACGCCGTGGTAGCATCATGCTTTTGTGGCGCTCGGATTGCGTATTGACTGATGAGATTCCCACTCCCCCGGTCTTTCTATTCGCTCGTCGCACCTCTGTGACTTTTGATCTTTCTGGTCCCACTCAGCTTTCTCTAGCTCTTTGGATGCCCGTACCTGTGTGTGCTTCCATCCGTGTCATTTTTTACTTTGCTATATTTCAAGTCCTGTCTTGTGATTGTGAACCACATTACCAGTGTCAGGAAGTGTTTTATTGTACACGCTTCCAGACGTCCCACGTTGGCCTCCTAGTTTCAAGCATTCATCCCCGATGGCGTAGCGATTGGCTAGTGCTCACGTTTGTTCTCACGCCAGCCCATATTATCCATACCCTTTGACTGGTTCGCCTTTCTCTCCACACACCTGAGATCTTCTTACTACATTTCCGATCCACCGCCGGTTTGCTTTCCCTTTAAATAATTTATCAGATATTTAGCTCATTTGTCGTTCTTCGTTTAATATGTTGTTGCACTCGCCGCCACAGTGTTTTTATTGGATAGAACTTCAAGTTAATTTTCCGTTCAACCCCCATTTGTGTTAAGCTAATTGACAGCATCTTGATGTTTAAAATGCGCTATCACTCAAGCCTTCCCTATCTAGTTGTAGTCCCTCGACTAAGAGAATTGTGCAGAAATGTGTCAGGTCCTGTTGTGAGCGTTCTTGCAACAAACTAAGATACAACGCGCAATTCCACTAAATTGCCCCAGACTAGCCTTTTTATTATACTGAACGGGGCGGCCGAGACCTGTGCTCTTGATGCCGTTTATACACAAGGAGTACGGTTTGTGCTGTTGTTTAGACCGAATTGGACACATGACTCAGTCGCTTTTTAAATCGCCTACTATGACCGTGATGTATTATCGTGAGAAACATCGCCTTCTAAGGCAACCACGCACACTAAACCCCTGGTGTTAATCTCCTTGTATCGTCTAGAAACATTGATTGACGTCACTCATGCCTGCTTGTAAAGGGTATAAGAATTTATCTTCTTGCGTTTTATTTTATACTTCGTTAATCGTGGCCGTTCTCGTTAGGTCTCTACAGCATTTATCTTCACTATATAAATGACTACCGAGCATAACCAAAGTCTTGGCTTTCACGCCCCCGCTGTGCTCGCTCTGTATCCTTAACATAAGAATGGCATTAATGTTGCCTCCTGCGCATCACCTTCTCAACTTGGACCATGATGTTTGTCTCAAGCCCACAGTGCCACAGTTGTAATTGTTGCCGATCCTTCTATTTCGCCTCTCACGAAGACTATTCAATTTCTGCGAAGCTGATTTGTAAACAATAAATATGACTCATCTACAATTTGGACATTTTCCTTGTTCAATAAGTCGTTAATCGTTCTGAGACGTCCATACGCATTGTTCTATATACCATAACGATCGTAGCCACGCCAGTCCTTCGTTTAATTCCATCTTTTCTGCTTTTGGCAGGCTCCCTCTCCGCCGATTATGTGTGTAATTTATTTTCTGTAGAATGGAGAACCAACCGGTGAAAATAAAATATTAAGGTCCACGACTCGCGCTTGTATTGCAGTGAATCTGAGTAGGTACTGCGAGTTATAAACTTCTAATCACTATCGACGACCTATACTTCACGAGTCATTGCCATGTTACCTAGGCCCCACTCTCTGCCTATGCATGTGTGAGCACAGCGGGCCCTGTTGGCCTTTATATTCAGTGCAAGAGAGACTCAAACTCTGAGTATCCTGTTCTCGCCATGTACTTACCGTATCCGTTTCCGTCCCAGACACGTTGCGTTCTCACCGCTCCAATAACGCCCTTTCGTAGTAAACCTTCTCAGTTACATGGGCTGATGTGCGGTCGCTCAATCCACCCCTGCCCCGCTCGTGGACTCATTCTGGTGCCTACCAGAGTGCCTGGCTGACTGTGAAGGGTGATTATCCTCTATTTGACCATGATAGAACTGACAATATGTTCTTTCACCTTGATTTTATTCTCTCTGTATGTTGGTGCCCTCCTTTTCCAATAGTTTTATTTAATGTGTTGTACATTATTGAATCATAAAATTTTGCTTAGAACATGTCTAGTGTATCCTTTTTTTTTTGGGGGGGGGGGGGTCTGATCAGATGTATCACTTTTTAATTTATTTTGGACACATTAGCTTAATGTACATACATGTACCCATCAGATCTAATGAGAATTTGGTGTGGGGATTGATGTGAACAGACCTGGCCCAGTGAATAAAGTGGTTCTGGAATCTGAATAGTCTCAAAGGGTGAAGAAAAGTTCAAGTGTTGATACTAAATGGCAGTAAAAATGGACAAACATGGTCTGGGTAGTAGGTGAATCTAGTTTTCCTCTCGGGGAGGACGGAATTGTTTTCGACTTCATTAGACATTCGATGCTTTGTTTCCCGCTATTTTGAAAATTTAACTTCTTCTAATGTAGTAAATTTATCAAATTAATAAATATTGATATGGGTTTTTTTTATTTTGTAAGTTAATAAATATTGCATTGGTTTTTGATTTTGTAAGTTGATAATGGGTTTTTTCTTCAAACTTTCAAAACTGAGAGAAACACTTGATCCTTTCAAGATGTGGCACAAACTTAATTTTGAATAAAATGTCAAAACGGTATACATTTGATGATTAGGTGAGGTTATCAACAGACGAACTTGACAGCTTTCAATTTCTTGTTTGCTAAATATGCCTAATGATTGTCATCACCAAACAGATAAAAGGAAAACTGATGTAATTATATGAGGAGTGCCAATGGATGCAAACTTTATTGTCTTCTTCACAGGAAATGATTATCTGGGCTGTGTTTGTGTTTTGGGCTAATACAATAAGGGGGACCTGATGTTTCCTTGTTTATGTCGAAAAGTTAAATTTACGGCAAACTAACTACTCAACTTTGTGACACAACTTCTCCATCGTCAACTTCTTACATTTATGTAGCAATATTCCA
>CAJDSM010056957.1:682-11409 GCA_903981925.1 Ostrea lurida | reverse complement strand
ATTTTGTATTTCCACCTTTCGGTTTGTAGTCTCTTGTCCACCTTGCCATCTTTGCCGCATTTTCATTTGCCTTCACCTCACCCGGCTCCTCCTTCTGTTTGTCCACTGGTATTTTCTTTTGTCCACATTTTTGGCTTTCCCTACAACTCTTTGTCATCCATCTATTTTTTTTTTAGTGACATTTCACACACTCTCTAGTAGTTACCTTTTCATCTATAGTCTTCTTTCTCTTTTCATTTCTTCCATTTTTTTTTTTCCACTATTTCCTTTTTTTTCTTTTTATTTCTCTTGTTTTTTTTTTACCTCATCGCCACTGGTGTTGACTGCCGACCATGGGCACTTCTCCTTCTTTTGGTGTCTTGGGTGCACTCTCACCTGGTACTTTTTGTACCCGACCACCGGTCTTTCTCGGGTATCTGGGTGTTAGCAGTAAGCCCTTGGTTTAATTTTAAGGAATGTTCTCGTGGATTGGCACCTGTTTCTCGTCTTTGTTTGCCTCGTCCTAGACTGGGTAAACTCATAATATTCAACGATTTTCGGGCCTCGTCCCATGCTTACTTGTATGTACTCCCACGTCAAATCGTGATTTCTTTCCCGGCCTCATTCAGACTGTTGGTAACAATGGTAAACATGGAGTTGATTAGAGGTGGGGGTGTGTGCTCTAAAATTTTCTGTTTCTCAAATATGCTAATCATTTTCTGAAAGTTCGTCGCTGCAAATGGTTTGTATTCACCTTCCTAGTGGATTTAGTTGCTTTTGTTTATGTTTTCAGACACTTCACGGACGTATTGGCAAATTGATAATCAATTTACAATGGGGTACCATACTCCTTCTGTTTCAAGGTAGCGATCAAATCGCTAGAAATTTAGCATGTAAGAGATGTGGCTCATACTCTGTCCCATCCTTCTTTTTTGAAGACTGATGCAGGAATGGATATCAGTGGTTGAAGCTGAAATGGAGGTATCACCCTCGGGGACACCTAAACTCCCCCACAGCCCCTCAAGATTCTTTGAATGTTTTACGTCACACTTTGTTTTATTTGGGCAGTGTTTGTTTCATTAAACTTTACAAAAAAGAATCAATTTCGTACTACTATAACATTCGAACTTGTTGACTACTTTTGTCTCGCTGGAGAGGCGGCTGTAAGTCGGAAGAGGGGCCGGGCTCATAATAAGAGAGCCCCGGTTTGTTGTCACCCAAAATCGCCCATTAGGCGTTGAAACTAATTAGCTTCTAGGGTTTCTGGTCCTTTGTTTGAATTTATTTAAATTTGTACATAAATTCTCATCTTGATAATTGGTGATAACGACGAAAAGAGTTAAAAAACTAAAGGGAAGTTATACATTTATTTCAAGGAGGAGAATACTCATTGTACATGCATGAAGTAGTTCGGCTGTTTTTTTTACAAACTGTGAAATATTAATTTTGGTTTATTTGTTCACATGTGAAAAGATATCAATTTTTTATTCACTTTATCATACAATAACAATATTTCACTGTTAAAAATGTAATAAATATATTTATCATATGAGGTATTGTCCATAGTTTTAACGAAGGTTTTGATGATTTTGGTTTCTTGTTCTGACCATTTGAATTTCCAAATTCTTGGTAATCCTTTTCCACTATGTAACTGTAAAAAGCGTGTAAAATCTGGGTCAATATATGTTCGATCAATCCATTTACAATCTTCGTAGAGAGCAATAGCGTGTTTTACATTTTTTTCCAAGTATATTTGTTTGGGAAGGCACCAGATTTCAAGTAAGTGGTAAGATATTGCGTGAAGGAACATTTATCCAGAATGACAAGGATGTCTTTAATGAATCCATGAGCGTTTTCTCTTGGGTTACACAAAAATGTAAAAAGTCTGAAGAGGAATATTTTTTTCGCCGGTACACTGTACATTGTAACAGAAAGTACACAGTTTTCCTAAAAATAATAGTTTCTTTTTATCAATTTCAGATATGATAGGTCTAAGTCCTAGCAAGCTTTCACACTTGTCAGACTTCGTTGATATGTTTAGGCTTTGAATGTCTTTGACAATGAAATATTGGGATCGATGCAGCATCTGAAGATCTTGGGTTTTAAGATCATTCCAAATTTCACATCCGTATAAAGTAGAAGATATCACTACTTTTTTTATAAAGGTTTACAAGAGTAACTGGATTGAAATTTTCTGCAGATAAGTGTTTTATAGAGTAGTATCATCGTTTGTCTTTGTCGCATGCCTTCTTTGTCCTGGGGAGAGATTTGAAATGAGTGTTTTGAATGATTCGTAGATGATTGTACTCAGTTTTTACGGGGATAATTTCGTCGCCTATGAACCATTGGTTTGAAACGGAATTGTGGGATTTACCGAATATTAGGATACACGATTTTCTGGCGTTGAATGAGAATCTCCATTTACAAGAAAAATTGTGTGCTACATCCAACATACTCTGTAGTGAGTGTAGAGTTGACGACAAACAGGCAATATTATCTGCAAGTGTTGGGGTCGATGATTCTATACCATGAATTCCAAATATTTTATTGGTATGGCCAAGTTCATTTAGTAAATCATTTATATCAACCGTATATAAAAATCCGGATAAGACACCGCCTTGTCGTATTCCTTGATCTACTGAGAACCAGTCTGACTGTCGGTAATTTATAATTACTGCACTTTCAGTGTCGATGTGGCAAGTCATCTATTAATGTCCATAATTTCCCCCTGATGCCTATGTCGTGAACTTTGCAAAGCAATCCCTTTCTCCATACTGTATCAAAGGCTTTTCGGCTGTCTAGAAATCAGGCATATACACATGATCCATTTTTAATGTGATGCAAAATTGTTTCTTGGAGATTAAATGCAGCTGTGATTGAGCTTAAACCTTTGTGAAAACCTTGTTGTGGATTAGGATATTTTTCTTTAAATGATCCTTGCGTGGATGATTTGTTTAAAAAACTTTGAATACAGTAGACAATAATGTCAGGAGAAGTGTTTTCTTTTTGTTTCCACCCTTAAAAATTGGTCAGCATAGGATGCTTACTCCTCCATGGCACCTGATCCTGCCTTCGCTTTTGTCGGAAGTCCGTGTTGCCCTACACTCGATTTTGTATATTGTTTTGGATTATGATTACCAACACGATGTTAACTTTGTCTATTTATACTATAAAGCCTTTTTTGCATCCAGAGGGAATTTTACCAAGTTTTAGTATACTGTTGAATAACACACAAAGGTATTTTGATAAATAAAACACTTTTCCCCATGAATTAAATGTTCAGATTGAATTTTATAGGGCCCAGGGGGCTTTCTTTGATTTTAATAATGATATAGAACCAAGCACTTCTTTTTCCGTAATTTGTCCACCTGGAATATCATCAGAGTTTTGAGTTTCTTGTATCTTTTCACTGTTGTATTTTCGGCTGGTGTTGTTGTAGAATAGATTGTCATATGTTTCATTTTGTTCGGACTTGTATACAGTTGAAAAATAATCAGCAAAAACTGACGCAACACTTTCAGGTGTATTTTCCACTCTTTCAGCAAATTCTATTTCTGGATATAATTTTGTTTGGCACGGTTTTCGTCGACGAATTACTTTCCAGAATAGTCTAATATCGATTTCTGCAGCGTTGTCCATATCTTCATACGTTTTCCGAATGAACTCTTGCGAAGCGCTCTCTTGACATCGTCGGAAATGGCGTTTTGCATGTTTGTATTCAGCATATGATGTGTGCTGCATACCTCGAGGTCTTCCTTCTGTTACCCATATAAATTGGCGAAGTAAACAATGTGTTAAACGTAATGTTAGTAAAAAAAACACATATATGTATACAAATTCGAGTGTAGGGTAACACGGACCTCCGACAAAAGCGAAAGCAGGATCAGGTGCCATTTGATTCCATTTCCTTCTTATGAGCTTCATTTACTGATGACTTCCATTAAGATTTTGTATAATATGAGGATTATGTGAACATATGGGGATAGTTAGTTTGGCACTTTTTATCACAGCGTTAATAATTTCTGTTGAATAAGTGTTTATATCATTTATAGACGATATCTTGCTTTCATCGAACAGAATATTGTTGTATTGGTTACAGTATTTGATCTTAGTGTCTGTGCATATTGTGTGCCAGGCAGGCCATTTTGACGTGTTTGGTAATAATGTGTGTGGGTCTTCCAAAACTTCAACCTTAACTATTACAAGTAAGTGGTCTGAGGTGCTGGATATTACACCTTCTTCTATAATTGTATAGTCTACAATTGTATTTTTTAAGGGATTCACTAACAAATAAATAATCTAACATGGTTTTACAAGATACAAACGTACATGTATGTATACACATCTTGATATTCATTTGTATTATTACAGCAAAAATAACATGACCATGATTTGAGTAATTTGTGAATTATCCGTTAAGTATATTCAACACTTCTCTATAGAGGCCAACTACTAACAAAAAAGTTGATGCTGCAGGGTTATAATGAATCTCATTTAAAGTCATCATTTCGCAAATTCTATGGTCGCTATAATGACCTTGTTTGCGATTACAAATTATCACTAAGTCATATGTTGACTGATTTGTTTCATACCCTTTGTTAGACTGTCATTTTCCTTCTAGATTTGACTACGGGTAATCCCGTTTACTTTATTTCGACTCAGGGCCCATGGCGGGTGTGACCGGTCAGCAGAGGATGCTTACTCCTCCATGGCACCTGATCCTACCTTCGCTTTTGTCGGAGGTCCGTGTTGCCCTACACTCGATTTTGTATATGTTTTTTGGATTATGATTACGTTTGACACAATGTTAACTTCGCCTTTTTGTATTGATCAACATCGATCAACATCGTTTTAGGAAGGTAAATACACACCAAAGACATATAGTGGAACATGATTTGAGTTTTCAGACAAATACCAGCAACTCTGTTTGAGTTATTATATACTGAGAACGTGTAAAATTCTAATAAATTGCTACACCTCCTTTGCCTCTTTTAACATTTTTGTTCGACTTTACAAATTTTGCTGTATACTCATATAATTTAATGATCTATCAATACAACCAAAGAACTTTGAACATATGTTCTGAGATTACAGCAATATTACAGTCAGATAGACGTAAGAGATTTGTCAAACATACACTAGAGGTCATAATTCCTCTAACATTACAATTAAAAATTGTAAGTAACATAAATACATATTAAAAAGTGATACACAACATTGCGTATTGTCTATGATTGTTCATTGTCATTGGTACGCCTATAGTTGTTTTCGTGAATTCGTTGTCTCTCATGTGCGTTGATCCATTGACTGCATTTGACTCGATCGCGCACAGTGTTCTACGGTTTTCTTCGGGAACGTGAATTTTTGCAGACAAACTTTTTTATATTTTGACTGATAAGTCGCACGGATATTGCTTTTTCGGACATAATTGATAATGCCATCTCGAGTAGTCTCACGGTCTATTCCAGTGAGGTAGAATTGTGCAGTCCTGCGTCTGCTATGAGTTATTCCGAGAAACACATCTCGCTTCTGATTTGAATCATCGCCATGGTTTGTCCTGATTCATTTGTTGAGATAGGAATGGGCTTCTATGAAATATGCACTGGTATGGGGATGGGAATGTTTTATTTAGGTTGTCGGTGTTAGACAGTGCTGGACAGGGATTATCACTTAATCTTACTTTTCACTGATGTTTTGGTGCATTCAGTGATTCAACAACTTCTTTCTGCACTGTGCACTTGGTCTTGTCGTGCTGTATTATCCGGTGTACCGTTAGTTTGTACAATGTCGTCTGCTGTCAGGTTTTGTAGATGATTACTGGACTGCGGAGTGCTCTCACTGGTCTGAGACGGACTACCTGGGGCCCTCGGCGGGGTTATGATAGCTCATACGACTTTGACTTTGATATTTTTATATCAAACAATTGTTTCCGCACATTTTGGACAATCTACATTATTCACTACTGGTTTTTTGAGATGTGGCTTGTTCTTCGATAAAATCAAGGACATCGACTCATTTTGATCTTTCCTTTGTGCTTTTATGAAAGGTTTCAAAACATATGACATGGGCCTGGATGTCGATTTTCATTTTATCAATTTCTGCTGTTAACGCAGAATGTTTTGATTTGAGATGTTATTGTATTTTGCATGTTTTTGATTATTTTGTCTGTGCCTGAAGTGGAGACTTCTAGTTCATGACTTCTAGTTCGTAGATCTATGGAAATGCACTTGCTATTTCAGAAACATCTTGTTTTTTGTCGAACACATCGGCTAGATGCGAATTGTCCCCATTACAGAACATATCCAGACCAAAATAATCCTTTGCGTATATAACTGAGCTTGGATTAGCTTTAGTGTTTCTACGCTGTATGAGGTTTCCCTTAGGATACCCTTCAATGACTTTGGGCCTGCAACATGGAAATGCCCTATATTCTATCATACACTGTTCGTTATTGGAAGTTAACTGTAACAATTTTTCAATATACGCTTCTCTTCGAAGGTTCTGCAAGACATTATCAAACGACAAAAATTCATTTGTACGATTTGCCAACAGTATTGCGACTTGTATCCTTAACTGGGTTGTGTTCGGGTTGGTTTTCGCTCACTGAACTGTTTGTCAACTACACTTACATGTAGTATTTCAGTGTCTTGAGGCCTACATTGTATATGCACTGTTCATTATATCATTTTCATTCAGAACACAATCTATAGTATTGCTTAAATTACTGAGTCTGTAGTGGAACACATATTCTGTAAATTTATAAAGATTTTCTCAGACGTTCCGTGACGTCCGTCATCATCGAACGCCATCTTTTTTAACCTACACGCATACTGTGTATAGAACAATTGTACATTGATGAAGACAATGAACGGTGATTCATCTCATAAAACCCATATGGAATACACAACAATTGTGCGAACATGGACCACTGGATACACCAGAGGTGTGGTCAGGTCCCTAGGAGAAGTAACCATTTCCTGTCAACCGGTCACACCAACCATGTGCTCTTTACCTTGATCAGATAAACGGAGTAATCCGTAATCAAAAATGGACTAACAATTGGTGTAAAACACAAGTACATGTATATCATATTCTCAGTTCAATCATTCATGGTCAGACTTCGTAAATTGATAAATTCACTTGATCTCTCTTTTAAAACTTCATGTTTAAAATAAGCTATTTACTGATTACATTGATATCTTTTAAATGATTGGCAAACTGAAATCTACGTATCATTATAGTTACATATACTCGCATACCTATTATTGTTCACTCCCTATAGCGATACTTTCCGCCCCCTTACTGCTTACATAGCATAAACATAGCCACACGTTATCATGAACAGCTACTAGGTCTACCATAATATTAACATGTACACCGCGATAGAAAAAACAATAATTATAGTACTATGTATAAGGTGTCAAAAATAAGGTACATCACTATTAGTATTTTATATTATAAAGTTAGATAATTTTTAATGAAATACCCTTTGTACAATCGGTTGTTCAATTTCTATTAATTTTTTTCAAATCATATCCCACTTGGGCATCAGTTTTTTTTCGCGGCAAATTAATAAGGTATGTAGTGTCTCCTATTATTAGGCTCGTAGATGCTAACAAATCCCGCGCCATGCGAGATTGCCAGCTTTGCTGAGTTTTCATTTGAAATCAAGTTAATCTCTCGAGGATCATCCACTTCATTACAGGTATCGTAACTTCCTAAATGATTACCGGAATGTGATACAATGTGGATCTTATTTCTTTTGCTGTCTGCCACCAAGATATGTCCTCTCCCGTCTAAGGTCGTTCCGACAGGCTTCAAAAGCGGGGTGTCCGGACTTTCGTAGTAACGACTCTCGTACGGAAAGGCCATCACGTACAATGAACAGAAGGCGTTCTCTGCCAGTATCGCATCCCAGAAAAAAAAATCAACGACTCCATTAAAATGTCCACGAGAGCGTGGACAGTGGAAGACAGTAGGGAACGTATATTCCACCGTACCGTTGGAGCTGACAATGTCGATTCTTGGACTACCATAGGGCTGACAGACCCCGCAGATAAGGCGGGAACACGTCTTGTCGTAAGCAATGCTCGAGTATCCTGTCACAGTTGAAATGCGACTGGAAACCCTCATGTTGTTCTCTTCTACTGCTACTTGCAGAATGAGTCGTCCGTTTGGAATGGTGACGAGACACAATTGGCGGATGTCTGTACCCTTGGTGTACACAATGTCTGTCGGTTCGCCACCAGCAAATATCATTACGTTGATGAGAAGTCCAGTGTCGCGATACAACTTCAGTTTATTGTTCCATTTGTCCACTAAAACTAAGCGGTCAGTTGGTACCCACGCTATCCCCACGACATAACCTTTGTCATCATCAGGTAAAAGCGAGGGGAACGTCCAGAGGTACACGGCATTTTTGTATGGAGTGGTGTTCAATTCTTGTGGTGCTGAAGGTGGCAAACTAACCCTCATTCTTTCCTCTTCCTCCACTTTGATTTTCCCAGATTTTTTAACCTCAATAGTACCGACTGACTTAGTAAATATTTCTTCAATTTCTCGACTGTATTTAAAAGAAATTTGCAGCTCTGAAGGGTTGTTTGTTGAGATAGAACTTTCAAGATGCGACATGTGATCTTTCATTTCCTTTAAGACTTCATTGTATTCCGCTGCTTTGGGTAGTGCCTTTATAGACTGCACGTTGCATTTCTCCAGTAATTCTTCCTTGTTTTCAATAGAGCCCATCACTGAGCGGGTCCATATGACAGACTGCGAAGAGTCGAACTCCTCGTCATTAGTTTTCTTATCCAGCTCTTCCATCAGCGTGCTTTCCTTTTCCTGTAGATACTTTTCAAATCGAGTCCTAAGATCCTCTATTTTCATCCTGATTTCCCTCCTAGCCTTTTCCTTCACTTTGAGAAACTCCCTTTCATGTTTGCATGCGTCGAAACCAGCCTCCTCGGACTGAAGTTTCAGCTTTTTTATGTCGATTTTCGCTCCATTTTGCTGAATTTCCAACTCCTTTAGCATATTTGACAGAGACTTTGTCTCTTCCTCTCCAGGTTCGTTTGGAATTTTCGCGAAATTAATAAGACTTCTACTGAATTTGTCGTCTGGTAGTGTAGGTACCGCTCCTATAGGCTGCTGGCAGGATGAACATTGGGTTAGGCTTTCTCTCTTTGTTTTTAGGCAATGTCCGCAAACTGTATGCAGGCATGGTAAAAGTTTAGGACACTCTAAAGTATTCTGACAAAATCCGCATACCATAAGTTCTTCCGGAACTTCCATTTCCACCCGTATCGATTTTTAACGGTTCAGTATTTAATCTGCAAAGGTAAAATATTATTGCGAAATACACTTTATACAATAACAGATCGCTTGACACGGCATGCAACACAACACCCCTTCCCCTTTTGTCTCATCATTATGAACAATAATACTTGGGATTTAAATTGCACAAGAAAGAAAACTGTGCAGCGCGTTTCTATAATGTTTACCTGTGTACGCCTGTGTTACGGCCGGATGACACACCTGTAGTTAAACCCACTGATGAATCACATTGGCGGGCAGACGACACACGGACTGCCGTTTTTTCCAGGTCGCTGTCCTTTTACACTTGTAATACCTGTATACGCTTTGACGTCGTCATTAAATCTCAAGGCTTTGTGGTCGTTGAGACGAAGAAAGGACAAAATGCTGTCTGCAGTCTTCATTAAAAATAAAAATACTGAATAATACTTGTTATCTGTTCGGATGTATATTTCATTGATGGGACTATTCTCTTTGTGGTTGTATGTATTCTCTGTTGGGCTGTATATTTCACCGATAACTCTGTTTGATTGTATATTTCATTTATATTAAAATTTTCAAGTAATTGATAACAATATGTATATTACATGATGATTTATTGCATCGTTCGCATAGTCATGCACTGAAATATTATATCAAAGCGTGCATAAGGCTGTGTAATGGGTGTATAATTTTTTGGACTTGATGATTTATGTGCACTGCAGCGAGTGCTCGTTTCTATTGTCTTGGCAATTAGAGGCGACAAACTCCACTGGATTCAATGGACAGTCGTTACGATAGCTAAATCATTTAACTTGAAATAAGTAATTAGTTAACACCAAGTGTCTCACAGATCTGGGGATTGGATTTCGAAAAGCCTAGAAGATATATTTTAGGAAATGTCTTTGGACAGTCTTAGGGCTATCTTAGGACAATCGTAAATCAAAGCTATCTTTGTCTTGTCGTAAGATTATCTGATATCACACTTTTTTCGCATCATTATACGAATAAAAAAAAGTATCATAGCATTAAAATTAAAATTCTTTTGAAATCACTATACATTTAATACAGAGAAATGGGGGAAAATAAATTTTATCCTGGAAAATAACGACCATATATACATTTACAAAAAAATCAAACAAAAAAATCCACCACTTTCAGTTGCATAAAATTATGAAAATTAACAATTATTATATGATATGCGAGGTGAAAATAATCATTTTTGTCAACACAGTGTGTGCTCTGTTTGGTAATCTTGAAAAACAAAATATACGTAATGTGAAAAATGTCATTTATTAATGTAAATGACAGAGTATTTAAAACATTTTCCCCCTCCACAATGTCAAATGAGAAGGAAGGCAAACGATATTAATGAATTGAAATTAATATAGCAATATTGTTATTAATAAACATAATTTACCCATAAACACTTTACATATAAAACAAACTAAAACAAAGAA
>CAJDSM010056951.1:84-10222 GCA_903981925.1 Ostrea lurida | reverse complement strand
GACCCTCGCCGATCTTGACGTTCACCTTCTGCTCTTTCGATGGTACGCAAGCTCATACAGACAAAACTGTATTTGTGAAAGGTGGCAGAACACTTTGAGCTGGGTTCTTAAACAGACCATCGTCAAATCAAACTGATGCAATAAGTCGTCTACCCCAAAACACCAATAACACAACGTCTGATAAACCACCTTCTGTTGAAGAACGGAGGAAGGCCATAAAACAAGATGTCAACTGGTGAAAGCTCCTGGGAGCGGATGCTATCCCTGCCGAAATCTACAATCAGCAGGCCCTCAAACAATATCCAGATGCTAAATGAAGTTTTCCAGTCAATTGGAGAGCGAAACCCTACCTCAAGAACTAAAGGACGCTTTCCCAATAGTCCCACCTCTACAAGCGCAAAGGGGAACATACAGTCCTGCACAACCACCGAGATTTCACTGCTATCCATTGCTGGAAAAATCCTCGCACAGTGTCATGCTCAAGACTCCTTTCACCTGGAAAAAGGTCTTTACCCGAAAGCCCAATTGGGTTTCGTGCAAGGCAGAGGAACAGTTCCGACATATCCTTGCTGCAAAGCAATTACAGGAAAAACTTCAGGAGCAACAATGTCAGTCTAACACGACCTTTGTAGAACCTAACAAAACTTTTGACCACCGTCAACCCGATCGGGTCTTTGGCTCATCATGCGAAATTCGGTGTCCCACCAAAATTCACGTCAATGGCTACGCCAATTTTCATGATGGCATGCAGGCCCATGTTTTCCGAAGATGGAAACCAATCTCCGCCTTTGCAGTACAAATGCGTGAAAGCAAGGCTGTGTACTGGATCCGACGCCTGTCTCAGCATGATGTTCACCACCATGCTGTTGATGCATTCATCGGAACAAGATCCAGTTGTTGATATAGTACCGCACGGATGAGGAGTGTTCAATTCTTATCCGCCTGAAAAGCTAAAGACCAGGTTCACTACCCAAAGGATAAGGGACCTTCTCTTTGCTGATGACTGTACCTTGACATGCCCACACACAACCCAGACATGCAACATCTAGCCTCAACAATGTTTTTCAAGCTGCTTGCGACAACCTTTGGACTTACAATAAGCCCACAAAGAAAAACTGAGGTAATGTTCCAACCACCCACCCAATAGCCCCTACACAGAGCCAGATGTCTACATCAAACTCTGAGCGACTTCAATCCTGTGAAAGTTTACCTACTTGGAAGCACCCTGTCAAGACAGGCCAATTGACGACAGATCAACCCCGTATCCAGCCAAAAAGGCAAGTTCTGCATGTTGATCGACTGAAGAAATCGTTTGGAACCGCCGTGGTATCGCTACAGCAACAAAGCTCCAGGTGTGTACAGACGTTGTAATTGACAACCTCTGTTGGACAGTCTATCAAAGGCACTCCAAGAAACTCAACCATTTCCATACAGTGTGTCTTCGAAAAAATTCCGGAGTCAGATGGCAGGATAAAATTCCGGATACCGAAACTTAGTCGAGCCGGACATGTACAGCATTGCACTATGTTTGCGCTCAAATCCAACTCCGCTGGGCCGTCATATCCGCAAGAATGGGAAAACAAACCGTGATTCCAAAAACAGCTCCTTGTTACGGTGAACTGCAACCACGGAGATCACGCACCAAAGGTGGCCAGAAAAAGTGCTACAAGGACCCCCTCAAAGTCTCCGCCAAGCTGTTCAAAATACAACCTGGCACTTGGGAACACCTAGCCACAGACCGAAACACTTGGCGCGCCAAGATGGGAGCAAAATGCCATGAGGAAAATCGTACCCTTTTAGCAATTCAAGCGAGGGCAAAACGGAAAGAGAGAGCAGCATCAACACTAGCTCCATCTGGACCATCTTGTCATATTTGTGGTCGAACTTTCCATGCAAAGATTGGACTTGTCAGCCATCTCCGATCCCACAACAAACAATCAAACCAAAGATGAAATATGGTCATCTTCGACAACGAAGGACGAACTACTAATGTTTGATAATTAATCTTCACACAATTTTTATAACCACGGATAAAACAAGGTGACCTGTAGAATCGGAACTTTGGTTGAAATTTGGCGTTTGTGGTGTACTGTTCTCCTATATATTCGTACTAGCCTAATGCTTATAACCGGTGTATGTTTTTCTGACCGTGAATAATATGTCTTTTCAGCAGTGTTTCACATAGTATAACATTAATTTTACTACTAATATTATTTGCATTGCTCCTTCGCCAAGAGCTCGGCATTTAGAAGTGAAAATCACGGGTCTTTTGGATATGACCTTATAAAACGGAGGTCCCGTGTCGCAGCATGTGTGGCACGCAAAGGAACCCTGCATAAAGCCATGAGTGCTAAGCATAGGTTTTCATCGGCAATGGTGACGTCTCAAGGCACCCCCCTGTAAATCCGCCACTGAAATAATTTCAACGGGACGAAAAACAAACAAATAATCAATCATAATCCTTTAATGTTAAAACATATCGTTTATACTTTAAACGTAATTCTGATATACGCAGATAATGTTTGTAGTCTCCATCTTTGTAGCATCGTCGTAAGGCATATATGATATTTTCTTAGTTTAATTACATGCATTGCCTTCTTTGGAAAGCTTTGTATTTTTGTCAAGTATAATTCAAATAAATTCAATGTAGAAATGGAATACATATACATAATATAAGCCAATACTTTGTAGCGCAACCCTAATCATTTGTTACCTACCGTCCGTAATGTGCAAACCTTTGTAATTTTCACACGATTGTCTAAATAAACAAGGTAAAATAGTTGAGATCTGCTGGATTCCGAGTCATATTGATATCCATGGCAACACCGAAGCAGACAAAGCGGCCAAAGATGCACTTCAACACGACATTGTACTATAAAATTCCCTATACTGATCATGATGTATTTACCTTATAAAACTGTATGTAAATTCTCTTTGGCCGATATATTGGAATGTTTTGCGACAAAAGTCAACTTTAAATATATTCAAAACAAAGTAAACAAACCGTGCAACATCATACTGAAATGCCAGGAGGAAGTTATCATTTTACGATTGCGTATTGGGCCATACTGACACATTCTTACTAATACTTGCTTACAGAGAATTTCAACCTGAATGCATATCTTGTGACTGTCCAATAACTTTTTCATATTGTACTTGAACAATGCAGGAATTGAAAATCATATTACTATGCAATTTTTACAGGAATGTGATGTTTATAAAAACAAATCCGAAGTATTTTATAAAATAACTGCTTATATTACTTTTCTGTTTAACTTGTTTACATACATATGTATTTTAAAGGTAAAGATAGTTTGCATTACTTCATGTTTGTCTGCTGATGAATTTCTCAAGTCTTATGTTTGAGTGTCCTAATTTTATTCCGTGGATAGGGTCCACTATCCGATATGTCTTGCACCATCCATGTCATTCATTGATGACTTCTGTAATAAAGCCAACTGCTACAGTTTGATCCATGCCACGTACAATGAAGCGTCCAAGTTGCGGAAACTGACTGATAGATTCTGCAGACATAGGTTCTGTCGGTTCCATTCGGACCGTGGCAAAATCCCTATTCTTCACGCTTTCGGGATTACTTTCTACAAGCTGCCTGCGTTGGTCCAGCTTCCTTTCTATTTCTATGATTTTACAGGCAATATTCGCTGTATGGATCAACAGAGAACAAGTATAACCACCACGAATTTCTCCAGGGTTTTATAATGGCCATATCGGCTTTGAAGCTTTTGACACGCTGAGGGGGATTGTTGTTGGTATCACCGACCAGGAAGCCTCGTTTAATATCCTGTTCAGATACACCTGACACGTTAAATGTAACAATCTGTCCTGCAGAAGCTTGATCTCTTGCAGAGTAATGAATTTCAACATTTTTGACTACCGCTTTTTTATTTGAAGGAGCTATTGTTACGGACATGCCAGATCTTTATTGTCCCGACTCAACTTTGCCAGCTGGGATAATTTCAAAACCTCCAACGTCTATGTCATATATTGAAATGCAGAGAGGACTATCTGTTGCTCGAGACGGAGCTTTGACGAAATTCAGAGCTTGCAACAATGTTCCAACCGATTCCACTCCACTGGGTGCAGAGCATTTTCGAAACCACGGCATGTTCATGGAAGGTTCACCCAAGTTGTCACCATCATACCCAGAAATGGGAACAAAAGGTATAGTGCTTGGATCGATTTCATATAATTTTGCAGCTCACTTACCACTTCATTGAATCTAACCTCACTGTATTGACTGCAACCTTTATATTTCTTACACCCATTGCATTGGCTACCAATATGAATTCTCGACTTTGTCCATGTAGTGACATGTTCTCCTCAAATTCACCGTTACCACGAGAACAGCACAATCAGCTAGGGCGATTCCAGGAATCATGTTTGAATGTAATTTTGATGACCAGGAGTATCAATTACGTTCACTAAGTATTTGGACGAGTCAAATTGTAACAGCGAAATATCCATGGAAACCCCTTCTTCACGTTCAGCCTGCAACCTGTCATATACCCATGCATACTTGTAGGAGCCTTTTCCCATTGCAGAAGCCTCTTTTTCAAATTTCTGCATTATTTCCAATCCAACGCCTCCGAATTCAAATGTGAAATGGCCGGCTGTAGTGGACTTTCCGGAGTTTGCATGCCTTATAAATGCAACATTAATAGTTTTCTCGCTCACTGTACTCAATAGATGGATACACAACGACGATTTTACAAGTCAATATTTTGTGATCCGATGATAATGAATGTCTTCGCAGAGATATGGGTATATTTATACAAATAAATACGGAACATTAGTACACGATTAGAAACAAACATCCGGCAATTTGTCCTCTTCCTATATAAACCGCACACCGCGACCGTCGTGAATACTTGTGTCAGATACTAAGTCTTAAAATAATCCACTAAAATGCTACCCCATGTATCAATAGAATTCATATTATCTCCCTCAGGCATGCTCTGGTATCCTCTCGAAGATTTTGGCCCAATCTTTTGGCACTACATTGATCACTTTTATAAAGTTTTACTTTCATGCTTTCGGATTTCCAAAACATTGTCGGTTTGAGCATCACTGGAAGAACATAATTTGTCGAAATGCGCATTTTCTGGTGCATAAAATTGGTACCGTATATTATTTATATAATTATATATATATATATATTATGGACTCAAGGATGTCCGTCCGTCTGTAGATGCAGTGGTTTCCGAGTTCTAAAGTGTTATCCTCTCTACCCGGAGTCACCATATCACACACATAGACTACCCATGGGGTGATGTTCCCTATTGAATTTGATTTCAAAGGTCAAGCACACTGAACATCAAAGTAGCAATATGGTTTTTGGGCTCTAGGGCATTATACTTTCCACCTAGAGTCGCCATGTCATATATTTGAATTACCTATGGATCAAAGATGTTTCCTATTGAATTTGGGTTCAAAAGGTCAAAGTTCAAGCGCACTCAACATAGAAGTACCAGTATGGTTTTTGGGTTCTAGAGCATTATACATTAAACCTAGAGTCACTATGTCATACATACATGTATGAACGATCAGTGGGTCACAGATATTACCTATTGATTATTTGTTGTTTTTTGTCCCGTCGAGAATATTTCACTCATATTGAGACGTCACCGCTGTAAATTTAGACCTATAATTGCACTCATGGCTTTTAGCAGCGAGGGTTCTTTTGCATGCCACACTTGCTGCGACACGGGACCTCCGTTTTTAAGGTAATATCCGAAAGACCCGTGATTCTCACTTCTAAATACCGAGCTCTTGGTGAAGGAGCAATCACTACCTATTTTCACGTCTTAGGTTTGATGCGGCCGAGTACCGAGCACAGGGCTTGAACGCACTACCTCCCAATCACGAGCTCTATTACCTATTGAATTTTAAAAGGTCAAGCCCACTGGACATTAGAGTAGCAATATAATTTCCATCTAAAATTCATTTTTTGAAAGATGATGACAAAAGATTCCATATCAAGGCTTTGCATTTCCATATTAAGGCTTAAATGCAAAATGAGATATCCTATATGGGGTATGAATCTCAGGTGACCGTTAAGGCCTGTGGGCCTTTTGTTGAAAATATGAGGACATGAACAGCATTACGGCTTCATGAGAAGACAACATAGTTCACCAGGCATCGTTACTCATGGTCAGTTGCCAGGCAGCATGACTGTATCTAATCTATTCCTTTTATATTGAAAGTCAAAAGTTCAAGGTCAATAGCTCTGGCATTAAAATGAAATGTCTTGAAAAAAAAATATAAAAGCCCTATCCCTCTTGGTTCAAAAGATAAATTCCATGTTCGAGTTTTTAAAATCCATAGCAAGGTCACTAGGTCCAAAATCTTGTTACCAATAGAAAGGTCTATTCATGAAGCATCTACACATGAAATGTCAAAGCCCTATCCCTCTTCATTCAAAAGATATCGTCCATATTAAAGTTTTTTAAAAGTGGGACAAAGCCTAATGTCTGGGTCAAAAGTCTTGGTACAAAAACAAAGGAATCTTCAAAAGGTGTTGAAATGTGAAATATCACCCTTGGTTAAAAAAATGTGTCAAAGACAGAAATGGCCGGTTGCTGTAAATATGTTCGGTAAAACAGAAAATAGGTGTGGACAGGTCTGAAATCGGATCCCACGATATGGGACACCATGCTGATGATGGATATTGAAGGTCATGAGCTACGATAATTAATTGCTGAGTAAAGTGTTTACGAAAATTTGCACTATTAAGAATAACACTGGAAAATAACTCTAAGACGGTAAACAGGAAGTGATGTCAGACAGGTGAATCGGATCCCATGATTGCAGAACCAACCCGCTGATGATAAATATTATGTCATGAGGCTACATAAGTAATTAACTGAGTAAAGTGTTACAGAAATTATCCCCGCCCGCGGGCCTGCCCGCCACCATTCACCATTTTAGTAAGGCCGATTTGCACAACCGGCCAAAAATTAGTAAAGTTTCTAAAAAAGTAGGTCAAGGTACCATGCGTCAAAAGTCTTGGTATCAAAAACAAAAGTTTTCTTCATGAGACATCCATGTGAAAATATAAGCTCTCATTCCCTTGGTTCAACAGATATATTTAGAAAGTAGGTCAAAAACACTGGTCAAAGTCTTGGTACCAAGAAAAGGTATCCTCATGAATATCTATAATGAAATATCAAAGCCCTACTCCCCTTGTTCAAAGGATTATTAACACAGGTTAAAAGTTTTTGAAAAGTGGTCAAAGTCCAAGGTAACTAGGTTAAAAAGTTCTTGTATATCAACAAGGAACGGAATATGATTTAATCCCTTCAAATAATAATAATAATGAAAATTTATAAAACAAAGAGCACGCAAATGTAAGCAATATACGCCGTCAAATGGCGCGAGACAGTGGTAAAACACTAATGTGCATTTGACCTTTTACCAGCTTACTTGACCTCAAGGTATGCACATCCTTAGTTCTAGGGCACAAATCTGTGAAATATTATTGAAATCCCTGCACTCATTGAAAAGTTATGGCCTGGACAATGATTAAAGACACTATGTGCATTGTGACCTTAAGACCTGACACTAGGTCATGACACTTCTTGGTCTAGACCCAACAATTTGTGAAATTATTATTCCAATCTATGCACTCAGTGAAAAACTTAGGGTCCGACAAGGTTAAAAACCACTATGGTGCATTGCGACCTTGAAATCTGACCATGACTTGGCCAAGGTCCGACATTCCTTGGTCTAGACCCAGTTTCTGTGAAATATTATTCCACATCCAGCACTCGGTGATAAACTTATGGTCCGGACAAAGTAAAACACTGTGGCATTGTGACCTGTGACATTTGACCAGTGACCTTGGCTCAAGGTCATGAACTTTAAGACCAACATTTCTAGTGAATATTTTCTAATCATGCCTCCAGTGAAAACTTATGGGCCGGACAGGTTAAAACCACGATGTGCATTTTGACCTTGACCTTTGACAAGTGACCCTTGGCTCGGTCATGACACCTTCTTGTGTCCATGAAAAATTCTGTGAAATATTACATTCAAACCATGACTCACTCAAAAGTTATGGCCCGAGACAATGTTTAAACCATAAGTGTGTAGTGGACTTGACCTTTGATCAATAACCTTGGATCAGGTCATACACTTCCTTAAGTCCAGGCAACAATCTGTGAAATAATTTTTCAGAATCTACAAAGAGGTTCAGGAGTTAGATGGCCTGGACAAACTTACTTTGCCAATGTTGAACTATTATGGTATACGTGACCTTGAACTTTGACCAATACCTTGGATGCAAGGTCATGACACTTCCTTAGGTCAGGGCAACAATCTGTGAAATATTGATCAGATGTACACAAGAGGTTAGGAGTTATGGGCCCGGACAAAAGCTTATTTGCCAATGTTAAAACTATTATGGTGTATAGTGCCTTGAACAATAACCATGGATCAAGGTCATGACACTTCCTTAAGGATCCAGGGCAACATTCTGTGAAATATTATTCAGATTACAAAGGTCAGGAGTTATGGCCCGGACAAGCTATTTCGGACGGACAACGCCATAACATACATACGTTCCGTCTGAAGACGGGCGTATAAAAACTAGTAGACTCATCTTGAGTAAAGATTGATAAAGCATTGAATTTTTAATACAATTCTTTCCCTACTGGAATTTTCAATTACAAAAGATTTGTGAACAATCATTTACTGGTAATGCAGAAACATTGATCTCAAATGAAGATTTCCTATGATAACATGGGTTTTTTAGCAATATTAAAACATTCACAAAAAGTTCATAATTTCTTGTGACATCCACACCTTTAAAAAGGATAACCAGCAAGAAAAAAGCATTCGCTCAGAAGATCATAAGGAAATCTAATGTTTGAAAACACAATTCTTATAATATTTAACAACATATGAATTTTATTTTTTAACTGACATTCATCTACACTGAAACTTGACCCCCCCCCCCTTTCATCAATTTCAACATGTACATGCGTTGATATCATTAAAGGTGTACAGCTTCTGAAATAAACATAAGTAAAATCTATAAAATGTCACACACTGAAATTAGTAAACTGTTAGCAGTGCTGCCTACAGAACTGGAATGGTAACAATCACAAATAGCATCTGTCAGTTAAAATTTGATTTACAAAAAGAAAGGAACCGTTAACACCCTCTGTATAAACTACAATGGGAAAATGCATTGTAGATGACATGGCGTGGGTAGGGTGGAGGCATTCTCTATAACAATCACATCAAAGAAATTGTCCACCATCCATACTTGCTGAACACATTCCACGGCGGACGCAGGCTTTCACGATTTCGGCTTTGGGTTTCTTGGTCATGACCATCCTGATGTAAGATCACGTCTTCCTGTGGGCTCGACGGGTCTCATTGTTTTCAACTACATGTATGATGAAGGCAATAGCTAGAGCGGAACCATCCGGGCTGAAGCCAGGGAGGCCTATTCTGTGGGATACCTACAACAGAATCACTTCTTACAATCAAGATGGACACAGGTTTGATTGATATAATTTCTTTATCAATGTGACCTTGACCAAATGAACTTGTTCAAAGTCAATTAATACCAGCTGTTTGACATAGCCACACTTTATTAGCTCAAATGTCTCTCATTTACCCAAAATAAATACCCTGAACAATGACTGGATTGTAAGTATCTGCGAATAAAGCATTGCAGCTCATGTATTTATTATCATAAAATTTCACATTTCTTATGCTTTGGAATACAATTGAAATGATAGTTGTGATGAATGCCCCTGTAAATACTAGTAGTAAACAAAAGAAGGTCGGAATCTAGATATGCAGAATGTCTAATTTTAATGCAGCACCAAAAATAAAAATAGTTGTGTTTCCGCTAACATTTCCAAAAAAAAATTAGGGTAAGGTAGGTTAAGAAATAAATTTTATTGTATTTCTAAGTTTTATTTTAATGTGTAACCGAATACAATATAAAAACTCGACAATATCATCTTACCTTATAATGATTCATATATCACTTGACTATGCAATTTCTATTGAATTCTATCTTCAAATTTAGTTATTGAGTTACAAAACATTTAAATCAAAGATTGCATCACATGCTTGACAATAAAAAGGACATCAACGGACC